>CAUYON010045896.1:0-5000 GCA_963573935.1 Arctocebus calabarensis
TTTTTTTTTTTGAGTCAGAGCCTCAAGCGGTCACCCTGGATAGAGTGCTGTGGCATCACAGCTCACAGCAACCTCCAATTCCTGGGCTCAAGCAAGTCTCTTGCCTCCACTTCCCAAGTAGCTGGGACTGCGGGCGCCCGCTACAATACTCTGCTATTTTTTGTTGTTGTTGTTGCAGCCGTCATTGTTGTTTGGCGGCCCTGGGTTGGATTCGAACCCGCTGACTCAAGTGTACGTGGCTGGCACCTTAGCCCGCTGAGCCACAGGTGCCAAGCCAGGAGTATAAATGTCTTAACACAATAATTAAGTAAATGAGATGAGGCATATATTAACCAGTGTGATGTAAATGGTCCTAATTCTATATGAAATCAGCACATTGTACCCCATAAATGCATTAATGTATACAAGATCTATGTGTTTATGATTTAATTAAAAAAAAAAGAAATCAGAAATCTTATTCTACATTCTTTTTTTTCTTTTGCAGTTTTTGGCCAGGGCTGGGTTTGAACCTGCCACCTGTGGCATATGGGGCTGGTGCCCTACTCCTTTGAGCCACAGGTACTGCCCTCTATATTCATTTTGATCACTTATTTTCCACCCTATACTGTTTGACTATGTTTTGAATATAGGTTACAAATAATATTTTGTGTCATTTTCTCAGTCTGTTTTTTTTTTTAGTTTTTCATTCCCTTTAAGGTTATAGTGTCGAATTTGTCTTTCTTTTTTTTTGAGACAGGGTTGTTGGGGTTTCCTGGGGACCCCAACTTGGGTTGGAGTTTGACAATGGAGACATGCTGGAGAAATAACGAGACTTCACACCAACTTAATGTATAATGCCTGGGTAGCCTGGAGAGCCAAGTGGTGGCAGCAACCCTCTGATGCCTCAGAAACCTGGTATTGATCTCTAAAATAAAGCATACATGCAGAAATGTAAAGGTGACAAAAATTCAAAAATAAAATTAAAAGAATCCTAAATCTCTGGAAAATTGAATAAAAAGGCAAGGCTGGGGGGGGGGCGCCTGTGGCTCAAATGAGTAGGGTGCCAACCCCATATGCTGGAGGTGGCAGGTTCAAACCCAGCCCCGGCCAAAAACTGCCCAAAATTAATTAATTAATTAATTTAAAAAAAGGCAAGGCCGGGTAATTGAGAACATAGGGTAGTGAATTGTCAATAATGCTAATGACGGATTTAGAAAGGGAGGGGGAAAACAAATTTCATCCCCACAGGGCAAACAAGCCAGCTTCCCTAATCTAACTTCAGGTTAGGAGTTCAAAGGGCTCAGCCCTGGCTTGGCACCCTGGCTCAGTGAGTAGGGCACCGGCCACATACACCCAGGCTGGTGTGTTCCAGTCCGGCCTAGGCCTGCTAAACAACTATGACAACTGCAGCCAAAAAAAACCCCCAATCCCCCCCACCATAAAAAACAAGTGCATGTAGTCCCAGCTACTTGGGAGGCTGAGGTAAGAGAATCGCCTAAGCCCAGGAATTGGAGGTTGCTGTGAGCTATGTGATGCCATGGCACTCTACCGAGGGTGATAAAGTGAGACTCTTGTCTCTACAAAAAAAAAAAAAAATTCATAGGGTTCAGCCCTGCCACCTGCTGATTCTCAGGGCAGGGATGGCCTTGATGACTTTACCCTGTCTGGGAGCCTTGGTGCTCCAACTATCTTTGGTGGTCTTGATAAAGAGCCCCACGAATGGCTTGCCTGCATGCTTTACCCTGAATTGAGGTGCTCAGTAGAGAGATCAGCCTGTCTACCTCCCACACGGGGTCTTGCTCTGTTGCCCAGGCTGGAGTGCAGCGATTTGATCACAGCTCCCTGCACCTCAAACTCCTGTGTTCAAGTGATCCTCCTGCCTCAGCCTCCCAGGTAGCTGGGACTATAGGCACACCATACCAGCCATCTAATTTTTAAAGTATTTTATAAAGATAGCATGTTGATAATGTTGTTTAGGCTGGTCTCAAACTCCTGGCATCAAATAATCCACCTGCCTCAGCCCCACAAAGTGCTAGGATTACAGATGTCTCAAACCATGCCTGGCTTCCTCGCTCTTAATACCTTAGTTACCTGTTTTACCTTGGCTATATGTTTATCAATTAGAAAAGCCAGTTATATTTCACTAACCTTATGAAAAAATGTTACAGAATTAAGAACAAGTAATGGAGTCATTATTTCACTGGTTTTTATCCAATTTCAGGAAAATCATGTCCCTGAAATGGCAATTCTGCCAGATACATTCTTTCCATGTCTAAACAGAAACAGCAAGAGAAGTGAAATTATGGGGAAGCCTGTGATACTTTAATAGATGTTGTGTGATTTTAATTGTTGCACACTGGTGATATTTGATAATCAAGAGCAAATTAATAGGCTAACATTTATAAATGTGTACTTTAATAAGTATAAAGTATATAAAAATTAGGTAAGCTCATGGAGAAGCTGACCAAGCTACACAAATTAGGACATACATGCGTCCATTTAAATTTTCTATATCTCATTTTTTATGGAATATTTATTAAAGTTGTTTAATAGACAATTTCTTATTTTTCATTTTAAAAGTCATTTATTGTGAAGACAATTGTTTTGTCTTCTGACAAGCAATACCTCTATTGATTACTCTGGACCTCCACATTGGATATTTTCGATTTATCCCTGAGACGCAAATTTCCTTCTGTATTTTTGAGGTAATTTTTTATTGTTTCTGCAGTGTCTGCTGAACAGACACTTTTTACTTCCCTAAGAATGCTGGGAAATTACAGAAGAGTGAGACGGTAGCCCTGCTGACCTCAAAGCTTCTGATACATTGGGTTTAGGATTGTCTCCTCTTGTCAGGAAATCTTATTAATGGAGTGTATGGTTTGACTATGCACCCTGCTGGCGGACACCATTTTGCTGCCCATAATGACTTTGGAGAAGGGGCAGCTGCTGGGCCACAAGCAAGCAGAGATGATAGTGCAGTCTCCTTCCTTTTTAAATTAAAATGACTTGGTGGTGAATTCTGGTCATTTGCCCTGTAGAATGTTCCACAACCTGGATTCAGCTGACTTTTTCATCATGGTCTATTTTAATTTTTTTTTCTTCTTTTTTTCTTGTAAACATGGCCTAACTCTAGATGCTGGATTAATTTTAGGTTCGGAATTTTTTTTTTAGTGCTGCTTCATAGATGATGCTATGTGCTTCCTATTGCTGTGTACTCATTTTTTTTTTTTTTGAGACAGAGTCTCACTATGTTGCCCTCTGTAGGGTGCTGTGGCATCACAGCTCACAGCAACCTCTAACTTTTGGGCTTAAGCGCTCCTCTTGCCTCAGCCTCCCTAGTAGCTGGGACTACAGATATCCGCCACAACATCCGGCTATTTTGTTGTTGTTGTTGTTGTCATTGTTTAGCACAACCAGGCTGGGTTCAAACCCACTAGCCGGTGTATGTGGCTGGTGCCATAACCACTGTGCTACGGGTGCCAAGCCTGCTGTGTATTCTTATTAACAGACATAATGTCTGTTATCCTGCCTTCAGTGATGCTAAGACTGATATGCACATTCACGTATCAACTAGGTTTGAAATAACGTGTAATTGTTTACAATAGTCTATACATCTTTTAAATTACAACCTATAAATCTTTTAAAGTAATTGTTGTCTTTGTACAGATTGAGCATTCCTAGCAAAAATCTGAAATCTGCAACTTTTAGAGCACTAACATGACGCCCAAAGGAAATTCTCATTGGATTTCAGATTTTTAGATTAAGGATGCTCAACTTAAGTATAATGCAAATATTCTAAAATCTGAAATCCAAAATACTTTTGGTTCTAAGCATTTCAGATAAAGGATACTTGTAATTATTTTTCCTGTCCTTCTATTTTTTGGAATGCCTATTATCTACTTCCCTCCCCTAGTTTTGCTAAATGTTTATCTTATTGAATACTTCAAAGAATCAACATCAACTCTTTTTTCTTTAAAATGGTTTTATTATGGATATTTTCAAATGTACATTAAAGTGGAGAAAATAGTATAAAGACTCCACCATGGACTTACACATACAACTTCAAAAAATGTCAACATATTGCCAGACTTTGAACTAAGATTTTTTTTAAATTTTCTCTATACATATACATGTGTTTATTTGGTTTCCACTTTTGCCTTCACAAAATTAAAAAGGCTTAAAGTTAAATAACAATAACAATGTTTAAGATAAAGACTAGAAACAAAAACCTTGTAAAGAACGAACGAAGATAAATACATTCGGAAAAGAAATCAGACATTTGCTGCAACAAAATATTGAGCAATAATAATGATGATGATGATACAAAAAAAGTAATATTCATATTGTCAGATAAAAGTATGTCTTTCATAGAATGCTTTAACTCTGAGGTTCAGTATGGAGTCATCAGTTAACTTCTTCTTTTTTCCCCCCAAAGTCTCAAAAAATAGACAACTAATATTTATAAATAAAAATAGAAGAAAATTTCAAAAAACAGATCATGCCAAATCTTATAAACAATAGAAAAAGAAGAAATACTTCAAAATCATTCTACTTCATCTGGATATACCTGATATTAAAATTGGAAAAAAATATATTATTATAAAGGGAAATTACAAACATATTTCACTTATAAATGAGGATGCAATATTCTAAACAACATAGTAACAAGTTGAATTAAAAATTATTTTTCAGGGGCAGCGTCTGTGGCTCAAAGAGTAAGGTGCTGGCCTCATATACCAGGGGTGGTGGGTTCAAACCTGGCTCTGGCCAAAAACTGCCAAAAAAAAAAATTGTTCAAATAATGTACTTTGGTCAAAATTAAATCCAATTTATGAGAGAATTAGTCACTATTTTCTTTTCTTTTCCTTTTCCTAATTTAGGATAATTTCAGATTTACAGAAAAGTTGCAAAGGCAGCCTGAAAAGTTTCTATATACCCCTCACCCAATTTTCCCTATTGTTAAGATCTTACATTGCTATTTACTAAAACTCCAAACTTTATTTATATTTTGCCAGCATTTC
>CAUYON010045896.1:7500-15943 GCA_963573935.1 Arctocebus calabarensis
AAGTCTCCCACAGTTTCTAAGAGGTCATTGCATTTCATGGACTCTTTAAGGTGCACGATTCTCCACCACTTTCTTGGTTTGTGTGCAAGAAAAATCCTATTTCAGGGAGGGATGGCTGCAATTGGGTGGAGCAGTGGGGGCTGTTTGATAATCTCGTTCTATGATTTCTTTATCTGGTTCCCAGCAGATATTTCCCAAAAGTCAGCATCCTAGTGCGTTTTATACAGACAAGCATGCAAGCAACTATCTTTCTGGTACAAACTGATCCCAAATGCATGTTCCCACGCTCATTCTCTCTGTCTCTTTTGTTTTAGAGACAGTCTTGCTCTGGTCACTCAGGGCTGGAATGGAGTGGTGCAATCCTAGCTCACTGTAGCCTCAAACTTCTAGGCTCAAGCAATTCTCTGGGCTCAGGCTCCCATGCTGGGACTATAGGTGTGCACCACCCCATCTGGATAATTTTTAATATTTTTGTAGAGATGAAGTCTGACTGTGTTGCCCAGGCTGATTATGAATTCCTGGCCTCAAGCAGTTCTCTCACTTCAGCCTCCCAAAACACTGGGATTGCAGATGTGAACCACCACGCCCAGCCATGTTTTCTTCATTGAATTATAATTTACATGCAACAACATTCTTCCATTTTCGGTGTACAGCGTGTTGAGTTTTCAACATGTATAGGTGCTTGTAAGTAACCTCCACCTCTACCAAGATGTTTCTATCACTCCAGAAAGTTTCATCATAGTCTCTTTCCCATCAATCTCGCTTGACTCAATGGTAACCATTATTCTGACTTCTATCACTGTAGATTAGCTTTTCTTGTTCTAGGGCTTCACGTAAATGGGATCTTACCATATGTAGTCTCCGGCTTCTTTTATTCAGCATATTGCTTTTGAGATTCCTCCATGCTGTTGCATATATCAATATTTTGTTCCTTTTTATTGCTGAATGTTATTCTATCATTTGGATGTACCTCATGTTGTTTATCCAGTCACCTGCTGATAGATAGTTTAGGGTTATTGTGAATAAAGTTGCTATGATATTCATGAAGGATACTAGGTTGGATTCTGGTGAGGCTGCTTCAGGAACTGTCAGTGTTTGACCTCTCCATGAGTCAGTTTCAGACACTATATGGATCAGTAATTGGTACTCTGGGAGGATCAATGATTGGAAATCTGCTGGGCGTTTGGCATTGGGTTATCTGTGTTGGGCATTATTTGAGGTTCTCATGAAAGGTGACTAAGGGCCCGCTCCATGACGTGGTAATTGGCCATCACTGGATATTAATGATATGAGAAGCCTGAGCATAACTGGGCAATGATTGGGTGACTTTGAAGTGTTCTCTGGCAGCTTCTGTAGTCCAGGCATAGGTGCCTTCTGTTGGTTAGTGATTGGCACATAGGAATCAGGGGCATGGTTTCAGGGATTTGGGACCCAAAGTGACCAAAGATCAATAGTCCTGGAGGGTTGGTCAGTTTTTGGTTGATGTGATGCACACCTGATTTTCAGTGTCCAAAAAGAGGATGGGGATGGCAAGTTTAAGTCATCTTTGTCAGAAGAGGGAGAGCTATGTAGTTTGCACTGAATGTGCACTGAAATGTGCAAAACCTCAGTTTGTGCACCTGAGATGTTGTCAGCCCTTAGCTGGAGCCCTTAGAAAATAACGGAAAATAGAAACATTATTTAGCCAGGCCAGGTGTGTTGGCTCACGCCTGTAACTCTAGCACTCTGGGAGCTGAGGAGAACGGATTGCTTGAGGTCAGTAGTTTGAAACCAGCCTGACCAAAAGTGAGACCCTGTTTCTAAAATTAGCTGGATGTTGTGGTGGGTACCTGTAGTCCCCGCTACTTGGGACGCTAAGGCATGGGTATCACTAGAGCCCAAGAGTTTGAAGTTGTTGTGAGTTATGATGTGTGACCCAGGACAACAGAATAAGACTCTGTCTCAAGGAAAAAATAGAAAAGGAAAGGAAGGAAATATTGTTTATTGGGAACTGACTCTGTGTGGGAATCAGGATTGCAGAGCATCTGAGTGTGGACACTTCGGATATTGCCCTGTCCTTCTGTTCGCTTGCAGTGTGACGTTGGGGGCAAATAACTTAGCATCATTGCGTTTCTGCTGCTTCAGCTTCTTCTGTTAATGATAAGCATTGCCATCCAGCTGACAGGGTTGCAGTGAAAATTAAATGAGGTTTCTGGCATCTGTTCCCAGGGCCTCAGGGCAGGAGCAGGTGAGTCACAGGAAGTACCAGATTCTGGCCTTGCTGTCCTGGAGACAGATCAGGATCCTCTGCTGGGAATGAGCAACTCTTGGCTGATGTGACCACATCCAGAGCCCCGTGGGTTTCCGTGAAAAATGTGACTCTGCTGATGCAGGAGTTGGGGGATCTGGAGGTCCAGCCCCACAGCCTAGGGAGAGGGAGGCAGCTCCCTGCAGATTATTTGAGGGTGAGGTCAGAGTGAGAACCTCTATAGCCAGAGAGATGCCACCCCAAATCTCGCCCCAGCAGGGCCCTTTCACTACTCATGGGTTCTTTGCAGACACTCGGCTGATCCTCACCAGACCCCGCTCTCTCCTGGCACAGTATTCTCTTTATTTTTTTGGAGACAGAGTCTCATTTTGTCATCCTCGGTACAGTGCCGTGGGGTTGTTGTTACAGAGCTCACAGTAACATCAAACTCTTGAGCTCAAATGATCCTTTTGCCCCAGCTCCCGAAGCACCAGGACTACTGGCACCCACCACAACACCCGGCTATTTTTAGAGATGGGGTTTCGCTCTTGCTTAGGCTGGTCTGGAACTCCTGAGCTCAGGCAATCCACCTGCCTCGCCTCCCAGAGTGCTAGGATTACAGGCGTGTAATCTCTAGACAGTATTCTTTTTTTTTTTTTTTTTTTTGAGACAGAGCCTCAAGCTGTCACCCTGGATAGAGTGCCGTGGCATCACAGCTCACGGCAACCTCAAATTCCTGGGCTCAAGCGAGTCTCTTGCCTTCGCCTCCCAAGTACCTGGGACCACAGGCACCCGCCACAACGCCCGGCCATTTTTTGGTTGCAGCCGTCATTGTTGTTTGGCGGGCCCGGGCTGGATTCGAACCCGCCAGCTCAGGTGTACGTGGCTGGCGCCTTAGCCTATTGAGCCACGGGCGCTGAGCCAGTACCATCTTTTTCTTTACCAGCTTTTTGAGAATTGAGAAATGCTTCAATTAACTCTGGACAATCTAAATTTTCTTCGGTTCCCAAGTATTATCAGCATCTGTAAATCCCTTCCACTTCAGGAACTATTCCACCTTCCCACTTACTGCTCGTCGATCCAGAACCTCTTCCACCACAACTTCTTCAGGCTCTGCCTCTTCAACCTTTTGACTCTTTCCATTCTGCTTCTTTCCCATTTTTTGCAATGTACTTTTATTGGAGGCCATTTTTTATTGCAGACTTGAAGAGCTATTATTCACCGGCTCCGAGCTGCTCCGGGTCGCGAGTCTGTGGCGTCTCCCTAATTAAATCATTTTCAAAAGAAGTTCAAATTACAGTTAAGTATATTCTTTTTTTCATTCTTTTTTAAAAAATCAGTATAATTTAAATGTGCCTGGAAGTTTAACTATAGGTTCAAGAGTGCCATGAGGTTAAAAAAAAGGTTGAAAAAACACTGCTCTAGAGGACCAGTTGTAACTGCAGACCTCCATGCTGCAACCAAACATTCAATTGCTTTTCAACAAAAACCAGACACAACAAAGTCATTTAAAGATTAGTTAACTTTTGCTGGCAAAGTCTGTGGCTCAAAGGAGTAGGGCGCCAGCCGCGTAGACCAGAGGTAGTGGGTTCAAACCTGGCCCCGGCCAAAAACTGCAAAAGAAAAATAAATAAATAAATAAAATAAGTAAAGATTAGTTAGCTTTAAAATTAATAAACAGGTTTCATTTTTCGGAAACATTAAGTGCATAGTTATATTTACAAAAAGTAAAATTTTTACTGTTATAAGTACTAAAAATACTTATTTTTAAGTATTAAATATATTTATTGAAGTTTTTTGAATAAGGCCTTCCTTACTGGACTACAGCTAAATTAATTCAATATGAAATATTGGTCTTGCCCTCGGTCCAGAGGCATTGTTTTAATAGGCTTTCCCAGGAAGTTGCCTCAGAAGCCCCACCTCTCCAGCCCTCTCCTTGAATTTCATTGGCCAGATCTCCACCACGTGCTCAAGCCTAAGCCAGTCATTGGCAAGAGGAGTAGAATGACTGTGATTGGCTTGGACTAGTATTCTTTAAGCTGGGGCTGCAGCAATGCATCACTGGAGGAACTTGTGAGAAATGCAGATTTGGGGGCTGTGCTCCAGACTTGCTGAATTAAAAAGGCTAAGGTGAGGCCTAGCAATTGGTTTTAACAAGGCCTCCAGGTGATTCTTTTTCTTTGAGACAGAGTCTCACTTTGTTGCCCTCAGTAGAGTGCGGTGGCGTCACAGCTCACAGCAACCTCAATTCCTGGGCTTAGGCGATTCTCTTGTCTCAGCCTCCCGAGTAGCTGGGACCACAGGGGTCTGCCACAACACCCAGCTATTTTTTTGTTGCAGTTTGGCCGGGGTTGGGTATGAACCCACCGCCCTCGGCATATGGCGCCAGCGCCCTACCCAGTGAGCCACAGGCCCCGCCCTCCAGGTGAATCTGACACACACTGGAGTCCTGCTTAGAGTCTTACACACACCCTACCTTGATGGCCCAAGGGAGTTAGGAATGTTCTATGCCATCATCTGGGTGGTGGTTACATTGGGTGGACCCACGTATAAAAATTATGAAGCTATCCATTTAAAGTTTGTGTACTACTAAATGTGTGTTATACCTTAAAAAAAAACAGTGATGTGGCTGGGCACCCGTAGCTCCATGGTGAGAGTGCTGCCCAGTGCACCAGCATCGGTGGGTTCGTATCTTGCCCAAGCCTGCTAAGCCAAAAAACAAAACCAAACAGGGCGGCGCCTGTGGCTCATAGAGTAGGGCGCTGGCCCCATATACCGAAGGTGGCGGGTTCAAACCCGGCCTCGGCAAACTGCAAAACAGAAAAATAGCTGGGTGTTGTGGCGGGCGCCTGTAGTTCCAGCTACTCGGGAGGCTGAGGCAAGAGAATCGCCTAGGCCCAGGAGTTGGAGATTGCTGTGAGTTGTGTGACGCCACGGCACTCTACCGAGGGTGATAAAGTGAGACTCCGTCTCTACAAAAAAAAAAAAAAAGAAAGAAAAAATCTCTGGCAGAAGATCTCAGCCATTGGTATCATGGAACACTCTCTCCAGGCGCTTATCATGTTCCATGTTTGTCAGCCAACGTGTTCAAACCTCCAGTGATCGCGTGAGGGTTGGTTAGAAAAACGGAAGCGGGCTCAGCGCCCATAGCACAGTGGTTAAGGTGCCAGCCACATACACTGAGGGTAGCGGGTTTGAACCCGGCCTGGGCCTGCTAAACAATAACAACTGCAACAAAAAATAGCCAGGCGTTGTGGTGAGCAACTGTAATCCCTGCTACTTGGGAGACTGAGGCAGGAGACTTGCTTAAGCCCAAGAGTTGGAGGTTGCTGTGAGCTGTGATGCCACAGCACTCTACCAAGGGTGACATAGTGAGACTCTGTCTCCAAAAAGGAAAAAGGAAATCAGAATCATACCACATGGGCAGCTGCACAAACGCAGACGCTCAGATATCCATTCCCAACAAATCTCCTGACATGTCAGAGGGTCCACATTTGCCTGAATCTTGGACCTCCTTCCTAGCCAGCAGGACAGAGGACCCCAGCACCGGCTCAGTTTGTTTGTCCTAAAGTCTCATCTCCGAGAAGCCTGTGTGGTGTCCAGAGGTGCCCTGACCTCTGCCTGCACAGTCACCGCAGAGACTGAAAACAAGGCTGCCAGCTGGTTTAATTACCCTGATGGGGAAGGTGGCGGGATGAGCCAACTCCGGACAGATATTAATGACTCCATTATCTTTCTGGACAATCATTCCTTGTGGGCCTCAGTCTGGAATGTAGACACAAGGTGTAAATAAAGTCCTTGTTCTGAGGGAGGACATTTTTCCTTGTCTTCAGATGGGAATTTGCCCCCAGAAACCCCTGGCTCAGGTCCAGGAGGTATCTTTGTTTGCATGTTTGCAGAAAGACCTGGTTGGTTTCCTAGCATGTGACAGCTCTCCTGAATGCCAGGCCCAGGCTTGGGGGCAAAACCTGTATTGCTTCCCCCGCTTTGCCTCCCCCACCAAAAAACCCCCTCATAATTAATACTTGCTTGTTGTAAACAATTTAAACTATAATAGAAAGCTGCACGTAGGGTAACAAGCCATAGCTCTTGCCTCCTTTCCCATTCTCTGAAGGTAAATTTTTTTTTTTTGAGACAGAGCCTCAAGCTGTCACCCTCGATAGAGTGCTGTAGCATCACAGCTCAAACAGCAACCTCCAATTCCTGGGTTCAAGTGAGTCTCCTGCCTCCGCCTCCCAAGTAGCTGGGACTATAAGCGCTGCCACACGCCTGGCCATTTTTTGGTTGCAGCTGTCATTGTTTGGCAGGCCTGGGCTGGATTTGAACCCACCAGCTCAGGTGTACGTGGCTGGCGCTTTAGCCCGTTGAGCCACAGGCGCCGAGCCTCTGAAGGTAAATATTATAGTTAACTGTTCAGTGTGTATTCTTCCCAATATGTGTCTTTGTGTGTGTGTGTGATTTTTCTTAGATTCCGTTCCCCAATCTTTATTGAAGCATAATTGAAGTACACTTCATGGCACATATTTAAAGTGTGTGATTTGATCACTCTGAACATATATCCATGAAACTGTCTCTAGGACAAAGAACATATTCATCTCACTTCCTAAAGTTTCTTTGTGCCCCTTTACAATTCCTCCCTCCCGATATCCCCTCTGAACTACCCCTGTCACTATAAATTAGTTTCCATGTTCTAGATTTTGTGTAAATGGAAATATGTAGCATGTATATACTTTTCCCTGGCTTCTTTCACTCAGCGTGATGATTTAGAGATTCATCCATGTTGTAGGTATCAGCAATTTGTTCCTTTTCATTGCCTTGTAGAATCCCATGGCATGGATATACCATTCATCCATTCATGGACTTTTTAGGTTGGTTTCTAGTTTTGGGTGATTACAAACGAAGCTGCTGTGAACATTTGTGTACAAATCTTTGCATGTTCACGTTTTAGTTTCTCTCCGGCAAATGCCTGGGAGTGGGTTGTATCCTATGGTAGGTATAGGTTTAACTTTTCAGGACACTGCCAAACTGTTTTCCAAAGTGCTTCACCTCATTCTGTGTTCCCACCAGCGGTGGATGCGGGACCCTGTGCTCCAGATCCTCACAAATGCTGTTATGATCAGTCTTTCTCATTTTAGCCATGCTAATGGATGTAAAGTGGTAGCTCATTGTGATTTTAATGTGCATTTTCCTGATGCCTAATGGTATTGAGTATCATTTTATGTGCTTATTGGTCATTCATGTGTGTGTGTGTGTGTATACATATATACACACTCATATATTTTTTTTTTTTGAGGCAAGATTTCAGTCTGTCACTCAGGCTGGAGTGCAGTAGCGTGATTATAGATCACTGCAGCTTTATACCCCCTGGCTCAAGCGATCTTCTTGCTTCAGCCTCCTGAGTAGCTGGGACTACAGGTGCGCACCACTACACCTGGCTAGTTTTTACTTTGTTGTTGTTGTTGCACTTTGGCCGGGGCCGGGTTTGAACCTGCCACCCTCGGTATATGGGGCCAGCGCCCTACTCACTGAGGCATAGATGCCTCCCCAATTTTTTTTTTTTTTTTTTGCAGTTTTTGTTTGTTTGTTTTTGGCTGGGGCTGGGTTTGAACCCACCACCTCCAGTAAATGGGGCTGGCGCCTACTCCTTTGAGCCACAGGCACCACCTAATTTTTACTTTTAATTATAGAGACAGGATCTTGCTATTGCTCAGGCTGGTCTTGAACTCCTGGCCTCAAGTGATCCTGTTGCCTTGGCCTGCCAAAATGCTGGGATTACAGAAGTGAGCCACCAAGTCTGGCTCCTGTATATTCTTTTGCGAAGTGTCTGTTCAAGTTCTGTTGCCCTTGCTCTCATTGGGCTGTTTGTTTTCTTATTATTGAGTAGTTAAGAACTTTTTGTATTGTTGTGCCCGATTTCGGAGTCCCAATGCAAAAACGAAGGGTGAAGTTTATTACAAGCTTAAGCTTGGGCCATCAGCCCCGCCAAAATGGTGGATCGATCTGAATGGCCCTGAGGGGTGGGGCTGAGGTATTCTTTTTTTTTTTTTTTCTTTTTTTTTGAGACAGAGCCTCAAGCTGTCACCCTGGATAGAGTGCTGTGGCATCACAGCTCACAGCAACCTCCAATTCCTGGGCTCAAACGAGTCTCCTGCCTCTGCCTCCCAAGTAGCTGGGGCTACAGGGGCCCACCACAACGCCCGGCCATTTTTTGGTTGC
>CAUYON010045897.1:0-35708 GCA_963573935.1 Arctocebus calabarensis
CATTTCATCTACTGTATTTTTCAACTCCAGAATTTCGAATTGGTTCTTTTAAAAAAATAATTGCTCTTAGGCCAAGCACAATGGCTCACACCTGTAATCCTAGCACTCTAGATGACAAAGTGAGACTCTGTCTCCAAAAAATAAATAAATAAATAAATAAATAAAAGTTTCTAGCCCAACAGCTGGAGGTTGCTGTGAGCTGTGGTGTCACAGCACGCTACCAAGGGCAACAAAGTAAGACTCTGTCTCTAAAACAAAAATAAATAAATAAATAAATAAAAATTTCTCTCTATTGAGAGTCAGTATTTACTAAGTCTTTAATTTTTTAAACATGATTTCCTTCTTTTTTTTTTTTTTTTTTTGAGACAGAGCCTCAAGCTGTCGCCCTGGGTAGAGTGCTGTGGCATCACAGCTCACAGCAACCTCCATTTCCTGGGCTCAAGCAAGCCTCTTTCCTCTGCCTCCCAAGTAGCTGGGACCACAGGCGGCTGCCACAATGCCCGGCTATTTTTACTTTTGGTTGCAATCGTCATTGTTGTCTGGCAGGCCCGGGCTGGATTTGAACCTGCCAGCTCAGGTGTACATGGCTGGCGCCTTAGCCCGTCAAGCCACAGGCGCTGAGCCCATGATTTCCTTCTGATCTCTACATAAATTCAAATAGCTACTTTGTACTTTTTCAGCTGTATCCCACATCTCAGGACAGACACTCAGAGACTATTCTTTACTGCTTTTTTCCCTGCATATACATCACATTTTGCCTCTCTGAGTATCTCTTTTTTATTGTTGTTGAATATTGAGCCTTTTTATGTAATATATGGTAGCAATCCCAAATCCTGATTTTTCCCATAGGGTTGTCACTATCATTGTTTTGCTTATTTAGTAATATTCCTGGACTAAGTCTGTCCCATAAAAGGTACAGTTGCTGATTTCTTTCCCCAACTTTTCTCCCTGCTTTTAAGTCTGGCTTCTAGGTAAGGGTCATCCCCATGTCTGCATAGCTTAGTGTTCTGGCAAAGTCTAGTTAGAGGTTTTGGTCTAATACCTTGACCCAGAAAACCTTCTACTCTCTGCTCCTGACTCTGTGGGTAGGCTAGGGAGCACATTTAAACCTCAGGCTATTTTTATGTCTGTCCCAGCTTTTACTTCCTGCAGGCTCTCATATCCCCTCTGTGAGTGCACACAGGCTCCTCTGGCCAGGGACCTGTGGGTATTTTAAGCCTGCTCCATGTCCGTGGCTCATGCACATAGACCAGGATTCATCTGGGGGGTATATGGAGAGCTAACAAGGCCCTGATGGCTTTCTCAACTCCCAAAACCATCTAGTAAGTCCCCCACTTGGTCACTGGTCCATTGCTCACTCCAAAGAGGACTATAAATTCAAGCTAGTACAGCTCCTGGGCTTTTCTGCTCATTTACTGCTGAGTTGGCTGCCAGTTTAACAGACAATCCTCCAGATAAAGTGAGCCCCTTCTGGAAGCAGCAGCAAGTTTTCTGGTTTTGACAGCTTGCCCTGCTCTGGTTGAATGATCACACTGACAGAGCTGGGGAGGAGGAAACAGGAATGATGATAGTCAGGAACAATATGCATTCATTCTGTTCCTCCCCAAAGTTGAGTAGTTTTCATGAACAAATGCCTCTCAGTTTGTTGTGTGCCTTTGGTCAATTTTTAGAGAGCTGAAATGGATGTCTTGACAGACTTTTTCTGGCTTTCTGGTTGCTTTTTGAGAATAGGTTTTATCAACCTCTTTGCTCTATTATGCTAGAATTCAATATCTCAACCACTCTTCACATTCTGCTGGAACTGGGATTATTTGTGCTGTTAAAAAGCAGATCATGTGAGTGAAAATATCACTATGAAACCTATTTTCAAAGGAAAATGTTTGGGGTCTTTTATGGATAAAAATCAACCAAAAAGAAAACATAAAGATGACTGAAGCCCAAGTTTAAATAATGATTTTGTTAAATTACATTTTAAAACTGCCCTCTTTGGGGCTCAGCGCCTGGGGTTCAACGTGCTAAGGCACCAGCCGCATACAACTGAGCTGGCGGGTTCGAATCCAGCCCGGGCCGGCCAAACAACAATGATGGCTGCAACCAAAAAATGGCCGGGCATTGTGGCGGGTGCCTGTAGTCCCAGCTACTTGGGAGGCGGAGGAAAGAGGCTCGCTTGAGCCCAGGACTTGGAGGTTGCTGTGAGCTGTGATGCCACAGCACTCTACCCAGGGTGATAGCTTGAGGCTCTGTCTCAAAAAAAATAAAAATAAAAATAAATAAAAATAAAACTGCCCTCATTGGAACCAGCACCTGGGACCCTGAAACTTGACTCCTTCAGAGACAGCAGGGAACAGAAATGTCCCCTGGAAAGAAGGTGGCCTCAAAGCCCATCCCACGGTCACTCTCCTGGCCCTTCCGTTCCTCAAGCTTTCCTCACGACTTTACCTTATGCTTCAATTACAGTCATTCAATACACAAAGGCCATTCTTGGGCTTCACCCAAGTGCCCCAAACTGGCCATTTATCTATTTTCATTTCTTTGTCATTTCAGATAAGCTGAGTCCTCCTGGACAAACTCTTGGCCTCCGGACCCCCTCATTTCCCCAGGAAGGAAAAATCACTTGACCTCTGGACCCCCTGATTCCCCCAGGAAGGAAAAATCAGAACTATCCCACTCATCTGGGAGTCTAGACACTTAGAGCTAGAGAAGGCTTAGAGAATTTTTGGCAAAACTTATTATTTTCAGGTGGATAAATTAAGGCTTAGGGAAGTTAAGGGGCCAACCCATGATCACCTTCCAGGATGTGATAAAGAGTAAATATGTTCTGCTGATATAAAACAGGCAGAAGGTATCAGAAATTATTACCAAAATGAACAAAGGATCAGGCTCTGGGCCAGTGCCTGGAAATGGTTTCAGGATTAAACATCACATTACTCAGGCTCGGAGAATGCCGGACACACAAGCTCTTAAGAGAGATTTTCCCACCCTCCCCTCTCTCTTACCTTAGCAATGAAAATCCAGGCTGCGCACTGTCCTGGGGCCAGAAGGCTTTTTAGCTTCACTGTACTGAACATGAGACAGAATCCTAAAAATCCACTGGAAGGAGAAAATATTCTCTTATAAATGAGGCTTGTCATCCTCTAGCCAGTAGCTGGCGCGTTTCTGTTACTTTGTAGCAGTTAATTTTGAATTATTATAAACCTCTAACTCGTGTGTTTTCCTAGTGATCTTTGCCTAAAAGCACCAAAATTGAAAAAACCCATTAGCTCTGCTTTTCTGAGGTGCTATGGTAGAAGCATTGGCAGTGTAGGAGGGGGGGAGGCTAGCAACTGAGGCGGTCTCTGGGTAAACTGTGAAAGGAAAAGAAAATGTGGAGAACACCTATTCCTTCCCACATTACTTCTACAGTTTGGGCGCTCACCAAGGGAGGGGTTCAATTTTTTTTCAAGCAAAATAAACTGTCAGGAAAAGAATTGCCAAGGGAAACTCATCGTATGAGAAGGGAGGGTGCTGACTGGCCTCCTGGGCTCAGGGTAAGAACCTGGAGTGAAAGGCTGCCTCCAGCAACACAGTGGCCGACTCAGGAGTCCGACGGGGAAATGTTGCCTATACACGCGTGTGTGAACTGTGAGAAGCCCACCGTCGGAGTCTGAGGATGAGGCAGCATCTTGGGGCTGTTCAGAGGTCTGGGCCAGCAGTGGGACGGATGCAATGCCTAGGCTGGGACCAGGGTCAGAAGTACCACTGCGCGATCAGGACCAAAGCAAAGAGAGCTCCAAACTCTTCCCAGCACCTGGGAAAAGGGAGGCAGAGAGAAGCCAAAGGAGCGAGACAGAGGGGGACTTCGTGCTCCTGTGTGCAGATGGTGGCTTGAGTGTGACTTTTACTTGTAATTGAAAATTAAAAAGAAAGACACAGTGGCTCACACACGTAGGTAATCCCAGCACTCTCAAAGGGTGAGGCAGGAGGATCCTTTAAACTTAGGAGTTCAAGACAAGCCCGAGCAATAGTGAGAACCCATCTCTACTAAAAATAGAAAAAATTAGCCAGGCATTGTGGCAGGTGCCTGTAGTCCCAGTTACTCAGGAGGCTGAAGCAGGAGGATCACTGGAGCCCAAGAGTTTGAAGTTGTTGTAAGCTAGTCTGAGGTCATGACACTCTAGCCTAGTGACAGAGTAAGACTCTGTCTCAAAAAGAAAGGACGACAGATGACTGCAGCTGTACCCCCAGCCAGAGAGGCAGGCCACGCAAGGCCTGCGTTTGTACCCCCACAGCCCGAGCACCATACTGCCGCTGACCTTCACTGTAGGCTTTGGTGTGTTTGGTGTGCTGCTCAAACGCGGACACTAAGTTCTCAGCCATAATACATATCAAATAAATGTTTGTCTGTTTGAATGGGAAGCCGCTTGAATTAAACTGGACACACCCAAGGCCAGACATCATGGAAATGTGTAATTTCACTTCATCAGATTAGATTAGCTCACAGCTGCATTCTTGCGGCTGGACAGAGACAGGCATCAGGTTTCCCCTGTGTGAAGCTCAGCCTGTTGGCCCTGATGACCTGCAGAACTTGTTCAGATCTGCGTCTGCAGTCACGGGAGGCTGAACAGTTATGGATTAAGACATCAAGTCACATGCAAAAGGCAGAGAGGCCCCTTGGGTAAGTGCCAGGCTCACCCCATCACACCAGGTGACCTGGATTTCTCATGACCACAACCAAATCCCCTCTCCCCCTTTTTCTTGTCTCAGGATCAGTGTTTGTAAAGTAGGAACGAGCACAGCGGTCCTCATCCTATCTTAGTAAACTAGACACTTTGAAAAGAGAAAGGTTACCCAGCCCCAAACTCTCACTTGGTTAACAAGGAAACTGAGGCACAGGTACAGTTAGAATCCAGGTCTCCATGGCTCTTCCTGTGGAAATGTGTTCTTTCTTTTCTTCTTTCCTTCCTTCTTTCTTTCTTTTGGTTTTGAGAGAGAGGGTCTCACTCTGGAGTGTAGGCAGTGGCACAATCATAGGTCACAGACCTATGTAACCTTCACTCCTGTTCACTGTAACCTTGAACTCCTGGTGCTCAAGTGAGCCTCCTGCCTCGGCCCTCACCAAGTAGTTGGGACTACAGATATTCAGCACTACCCCAGGCTGACTTTTTTTTTTTTTTTGTAGCAACAGGGTCTCGCCATGTTGCCCAAGTTGGGCTTCAACTCCTTAGCTCAAGTGATCCTCCCACCTCAGCCTCCTAAAGTATTGGGATTATGGGCATGAGCCCCTGTGCCCAGCCTTGGAAACGTGTTCTTGACCAGCCAAAGAGTGAGATGTTCCAGGTGCCTGTGGCCAGGAGGGTGGGTCTGAGAAGTGAGGCATCCAGTGCTCCCGGTTCTTCTTAGTGGCTCCCACCCCTGCACCCAAGGAAGTAACAACGTCACAGGTGCCTGTCCAGCCTCCCAGACCTCCTTCCCCTGGGTCTTTTCCTCTCCTCTGTACCTCCAGCCAGAGAAGGGCATGATCCCACGTTACCTGTTCCCTTGGCACAGAATGAACTCATCCCAGACTGTGACCCATATCCTTATGGAAGCATCAGGGACTCCTCCCCATCTCTGGACTTGTACGTCTCTGAGTCATTTCTAAATTATTCATGGACCCCTCATTTTCCCTTCCCACTCTCAGATCTTCTAACCCTTGCCATGGATACAGAGCTGGAAAGCAGAGGGAGCTTGGAAGTGAAGAAGCTGGGGAAAAGGAGAGTCCCCGGTAATGGATCTTCAGGCCCTAGGTCTCCGTGTCCCTCTCTTTGCTCCCTAGGACCTCCCAGTCTCAGATGTGGTCATGGAGGAGCCACTGAAATGACTAAAGAGGCGAAGCTCTGTAGCAAGGGGTGAAATGTAACAAAGTTAAAGCAATTCAAATAGAGCAGTGATTTGCAACTGGTGTGCCTCGGCGCACTGCTGCACCACAAAAATTTGTAAAAATCATTAATTAAATTATTTCTGAAAGAAATTCAAGGCACGCGTTGAACTTCTTACTCTTTTTTTAAATCAACATAATTTAAGTGTGCCTCAGAAGTTTAACCATAGGTTTGAGTGTGCCATGAGATTAAAAAGGTTGAGAAACACTGAAATAGAGCTTTCCAGATCTTTAAAACAAGCTATTTATCATGTTGTGTTATCAAGAAAGCTGCAGATTAACAAGGGGTGGAAACAGAGCCTGAAAGCCACCCCACAGAGCCAACATCAAGGGGCTGAGAGCTGCGCTGCTCCGTGGCAAATGACTTGGCTCTCCCCACACTCCACTTGCCGTTTGGCCAAATAACCACACTTGACAGGAAAAAGCCCCAGGCACTCAGGCAGGTCAGTGTAATTCCAGCTAACAGGAACTGGGACAGTGAATGCTCTCAAGGTTTCCCTGTAACTTTTCTGAGGGTGATAAATAAAACATTCATATTTTTTCACCCTAACACACATGAGGAATATGACATACCCCCAGCAGAACCAGTACCTGGCCATGAGCAGCTTTGAACTCTGAAGAATCATTGCCTTATAGGTAACATTTTATATTCGTGGGAACAGAAGGCCTGATTTTCACATGGCAATCATTCACGGTGTGTTAACACTGTACTTACAGTCTCCTTGAAAGATGATAATAATGGCCAACATTTCCTGGGTCAGGCACAATGCTTAAGACTTCATATATTTTACTTAATATACATGATAGCCCTGTAATGGTATTATATTTCCATTTTACAGATAAGAAAACTAAGGGGTAGTACCTTTTTTTCTCTAAAGAAAAAAAAAAATAGGGTGGAACCTGTGGCTCATTGGGTAGGGTGCCAGCTCCATATACCAAGGGTGGCAGGTTTGAACTTGGCCGTAGCCAAACTGCAACAAAAAAATAGCTGGGCGTTGTGGTGGGTGCCTGTAGTCCTACCTACTTGGGAGGCTGAGGCAAGAGAATTACCTAAGCCCAGGAGTTGGAGGTTGCTGTGAGCTGTGATGCCACAGCACTCTACGGAGGGCAATAAAGTGAAACTCTATTTCAAAAGAAAAAAAAGAAAAAGAAAAGAAAAAAGAAAGAAGAGAAAAGAAAACTAAGAGGGCAGTGCTCGTAGCTCACTTGGTAGGGCACTGGCCACATACACTGAGGGTGGCAGGTTTAAGCCTGGCCCAGGCCAGCTAAAACAATGACAACTGCAACAAAAAAAATGGCCAGTCATTATAGCAGGCACCTGTAGTCCCAGGTACTTGGGAGGCTGAGACAGGAGAGTCGCTTGGGCCCAAGAGTTTGAAGTTGCTATGAGCTGTGACACCATGGCATGCTACCCAGGGTGACAGCTTGAGATTCTGTCTTAAAAGAAAAAAAAAGATAAAGAAAAGAAAACTAAGATTTAAGAGAAATTGGATAATTTCCCCAAAGACCACACAATTAGGAAGCAGCAATCCTGGGGTTCTACCACATCAGATCACTGCTCATCCTTTGAGACTGTCCACAGAAGCCTTCCCACTCCTCAGCATAATAAAGTCAAGGAAAAGGCGATCAGGTCAGAGAAAGGGAGAAGGGCTGGGTGTAAACTTCTGTGTATTTAGATGTATCCATCTAATTGGCCTATATCCCTGGGTCCTTCCCAAGGCCAAATGCTAATGGTCACCAAGGCCAAGTGCTAATGGTCACCTTGTCCAGACATCTCCTAATCACTGTTCCAAAAATCCGTTTGTCAGGGAGCAAGGGTTTGGTGAAGGTTATTTTGGAAGGTTCCTTCAGGAGCAAGAAGGAGGCCGAGATGGAAGCTCAGACAGTGCGTCTCTGGACCCAAATCTTCCCTTCAGCAGTTTTATATACTGAAGTTCTGTGTGACATTTGCTGTGGAAGAGGGGAAAGTCGGGGATCCCAGTTCACCAGCAAGTTTGAAAACCTCAGCCCTAGCTGAGGCACTTCTGCCACTAGGGGCTTCCGTAGGGCCCGGCCCCAAGTGCTGAGCGTGCTCGATGATGGCCTGTTGGAGGCCGAGCTGCGTCATCACCGCAGCACCCAAACCTACTCTCCCCTGTCACTCATTCAGGTCGCCGGCAGTGACCCTGCCCTTCCCAAAGAAAAAGATACAGCTAACAGGACAAAAAACATACAGACAAGTTCAAGATTACCTGGCACAGCAGCTGCCATGGAATCTGTAGAAATACAGGAACGGGAAGTCCAGGACACTGAAGAGATCACCTGTGGGCACAGCAATGATGAGCAATGGCCCATGAGGCCCCACACGGCCCCCCAGGGAAATGCAAGGTCAGGGTCCCTCGCATGGCAGTGCTCTGTCCAGCACTGAGTTCACTCTGGTATTCCTAGAGACTCTGTCACTGGCACTGTCTAGTAACAACAGCAGAATAATAATAATGATCATTTATGAGAGCATGCTTGTGCAGGACCTGTGCTAAAAGCTGTACATACTTACTCTTCCCATTCTCCTAACAACTCTGTGCAATTCGATTATCCCCATTTCTGTTTTGTTTTTGTTTTTGTTTTTTGCAGTTTTTGGCTGGGGCTGGGTTTGAATCTGCCACCTTCAGCGTATGGGGCCAGCGCCCTACTCCTTGGAGCCACAGGCACTGCCCTCTGTTATCCCCATTTCAGCCAGAGCTCAGAGAGGTTAGACATGCCTCAGATTGCACAACTCATAAACTACTGAGCCAGAACGAGAACTCCAGTCCACCCAAACCCTAGGATCCCTCCTCTTTACCAAGCAGCCAGCCCTGCTCAAGAGCACGTGCAGCAAAAAAGAATCTTTGCAAACATTCTCCTCTTCTGCCTAAGTCTTCAAAAAGATCCCAAATGCATTCGCCTGACATCTTTGTTCATTTTTGTGTTTAATTATTGCACAAACAGCACAAGGACCAGACCGACTATGCATACTGATTTTAGTGTGAGGTCCAAAGGGTACATTTATTTCTTGTGAAGTAAGCTCATTCCTTTAGTTCCACTTGCTGCAAGAGGAAATAATCACACATACTAGCTGCTTCCCTCTCTGGAATTTGAACTTGGTCACAAACAAGAAATCAGGAAATTAAAAAAAGCAGAAAGTGTTCCAAAAATGTGCAGAGAAAAGGAATTAAGCATTTCCACAGCAGATATCTTAATCTTTCCAAATCTGGAGTTCCTGAGGCCCTGGAGAGCCTGGTCTTCCAGACCCCTGGGCCTTGTCCTGTCTCTCAGTTCTGGGGTGCTGGAGGGAGAGGGCGGATTTTCCTACGTATTTGCAGTAGGTTAGGCATGCAGTGGAACACCCAGGCAGCATTCCCCTCACCACTACACCTAGTTCAAGTGTTCTGGAAAAAAAAAACAAACAGAACAGGCTTCTGCCGTTCCTCAGAGACCTGAATGAGCTCAAATGACTCAGCCATCTACTGGAAAGGACAAGTTCTGAATTCTATTTCTCTGGAGGGTTGTTTTTTGCTTTTTATCATGACTGTTATTTTTCTTGCCAGAAGTATCTTTTTTATGCAGCTTTTGGCCGGGGCTGGGTTTGAATCTGCCACCCTCAGTATATGGGGCCGGCGCCCTACTCCTTTGAGCCACAGGTGCCGCCCATGACTGTTATTTTTCTTTGTTTCCTGTGTGCATATGCACATATGTGTTTAACTAAAGGAGAGGGTTTCTAGGGATCTGGTTTTCCTGTAGTCCAACAAGAGGCTAGGAGTTCTTGTTCTCTTTCTACTGCCCAATCGAGACGTGGGCTGGTGGAGGGACTTTGTAAATGACAACACCAGACCGTTTTCTAGTGTAGAAAAAGCACAGACATATATATTTTTTTTTTTTGCAATACAGTATCACTCTGTCACCCTAGGTAGAGTGCTGTGACATCATAGCTCACAGCAACTTCACCTTGTGAGCTCAAGTGATCCTCCTACTTCATCTCCTAAGTAGCTGGGACTATCGGTGTGCGCCACAATGCCCTGCGAACATTTTCTATTTTTTTTTTAGTAGACATGCAGTCTCACTGTTGCTCAGGCTCATCCCGAACTCCCGAGCTCACACAATCCTCCCGCCTTGGCCTCCTAGAGTGCTGGAATTACAGGGGTCAGTCACTGTGCCCAGCCTAGCACAAACATATTAGCCACTTAATCCGCACTTTAGTGGTGCAGTTATGCACTAGAGGGTGCAGGAGTGTTGTCTTAGGAACATCTTTATATGTTTTTTTAGGATCCTGGATTAAGTTCTCATGTGATTGGGGCCGGCCCACCCCATATACTGAGGGTGGCAGGTTCAAACCCAGCCCCGGCCAAAAACTGCATAAAAAAGATACTTCTCACAAGAAAAATAACAGTCATGATAAAAAGCAAAAAACAACCCTCCAGAGAAATAGAATTCAGAACTTGTCCTTCCCAGTAGATGGCTGAGTCATTTGAGTTCATTCAGGTCTCTGAGGAAGGGCAGAAGCCTGTTCTGTTGTTGTTTTTTTCCAGAACACTTGAACTAGGTGTAGTGGTGAGGGAATGCTGCCTGGGTGTTCCACTGCATACCTGGGGAGAACTGGACTTGCAGCCCACTAGCAACTTTTACCAGCTAAGCTTTGGAGGGGGTTCTGAAGAACAGAGGAGTGATCACAGGAGGACTCGGAGGGAGGGAAATCAGGGGAAAAGCAGCGTCCTGAGCTGCTTAGAGCTGCTTAGTCCTGAACCCACTCAGATCCTGAAAACTGATTCTATAAATCAGGGAGAGACACAGGAAGTAAGAGAGTAACCTTTGACCATTTCTGAAACCTTCACGGTTCTCACTTAGCACATGGCTGACTTCACGTCTGTCCCTGCTCCTAGAACTACAAAGTCCTCAGAGCTCGTCCCATACTGTGGGCCAGCACGCCCCACCCCGCAACATGGGCACTGCTGAGCTGAGAGCATCTGAAAGGCCCCATCAACTCCTGCTTTCCCTGGAGAGAATGTTCCTGTGCCCAGTTGGCTACATGGTCCTCAATTTAAGTCTCCACCCCCTCTGCCTTCTATTTTGCAAAA
The DNA here is from genome assembly GCA_963573935.1 of Arctocebus calabarensis. Classification (NCBI taxonomy): domain Eukaryota; kingdom Metazoa; phylum Chordata; class Mammalia; order Primates; family Lorisidae; genus Arctocebus; species Arctocebus calabarensis. Next base: position 10,984 of record CAUYON010045897.1, read on the forward strand.
GTCCTCCTCTTAAACACAGAGGGTTCATAGCCACCCCCAAATGGCAACTGTTGGTGACTGTGCTATAAATACTCTCAGCAGAGGCTGCAGCCTGGTGGGCCGGCCCCAATCACATGAGAACTTAATCCAGGATCCTAAAAAAAGTGTAAAAATGTTCCTAAGACAACACTCCTGCACCCTCTAGTGCATAACTGCACCACTGAAGTGCGGATTAAGTGGCTAAAGCTTTGTAGCAGCAGCAACGTGTGGCTTACAAAATAAAGTCTGAGCCAAGCCCTCACTGTCTTGTTCCACAGCTAAAATTCTGCTGACTCTGAGTGAGGGAATGAATCCTGTTTCTCTGAAGACAACAGAGCATGAAATTGCCACCGTGGAAGGTGTGCCACAATAGTGCCACATTCAAGACTAATTGATATTTGAGCATGAAGAAAATTTCCTCTCACATCACAGGTGCCTTCAGACCTGGCAGGGCAATGGGAAGTCATTTCCGGGGAGTCATTAGTGCCGTTGGCTTCATTCACACATGAGCAACAGACACAACAGACAAGAAGATAATTTCTGGGTCAGATTCCTGTAGGCCTCCCTGCTCCTCTGATTCCCTGAAATTCTCCTGCCTCTTGAACACCACAGCTAAGGGGCCCCATACAAACGGGCAGTGCAAACTCTTAAGCATGGGAAAAACCTCTCTTCTCTACCACTGCTTCATACAATGTGAGGGGAAAGGTGGTACTCTTCTCAAGGAAAGTTCTAAGACTCTTGGAGCCTCAACAGGAATTGTGAGGTTGAAAGGCTAGAGGGAAGGTGGATTCTATCTGCCAAGAAGCAAACACTGTGGCAGGGTCTGACCCAGGGCATGAAGAACTATCCCCCTAGCACTGCACCCCAGTGTCCCCAAAGGTGCTTCTGCAAAAAAGCTCATCCTTCTGGTTGCTCAGGGGTAATGATGGAAGCTCATAAGTGAGGATAGAAGTGCAGTCAAAAGCACTGTCTAGAGGCCAAAATAGTTAAAACAAGACTGACATCACCAAACACTGGTGAGAATGTGGAGCAACCGGAACTCTTACACTGCAGGATACAAACATAAAATAGTGTAAACTCTCTGGAAAACTGGCACTTTCTTAGCACACACATCTACTCTACTGGATGGTAATCCTACTCCTGTTTATCCAAGAGACATGAACACACAAGGCCACAAAGAGCCTTGAATTAAGAATGCTCATGTGACTTTTTGGCTACTCATAATAGCCACAAACTGGGAACAGCCCAGGTGAATATCAACAGGTAAATAGACAAATAAAATGTGGTATGTTCATAGGATAGACCCCACTAAACAGCAAAAAGGAACAAACTCATGACATATACAACATGAATGAATCTGTAAATGCTGCACTAAATTTAAGAACCATATGCAAAAAGGCAATCCACCCATCTCTATATACCAGACCCTAGAATAGGTAGAACTTACTTCTGGTCACAGAAATCAGATCAGTGGAGGAGGCATTTGTAGTGGGTGGGAGGAGATTTTCTGTAGTGACAGAAATGTTCCATTATCTTGATAGGGGTGTGAGTCACGCAGGTGTGTACATTTGCCAAATTTGGTCAAGCTGTATATTTAATACATATGCATTTCAAATATGTAAACTGTACCTCAATTTTTTAATTTTTTAAATTTTTTTATTTATTTTTGAGACAGAGTCTCACTTTTTTTGCCCTCTGTAGAGTGCAATGGGCATCGTAGATCACAGCAACCTCAAACTCTTGGGCTTAAGCAATCCGTTTGCCTCAGCCTTCCCAGCAGCTGGAACTATAGGTGCCTACCACAAGGCCCAGCTATTTTTAGAGACAGGATCTCCCTCTTGCTGAGGCTGGTCTTTAACTCCTGAGCTCAGGCAATCCACCCATCTTGGCCCTCCACAGTGCTAGGATTACAGGCATGAGCCATCACACCCGGCCTTCAATTTGAAAATATTTTTAAAGTACTACCAAATAATTAAGATGTAAGTAACAAAAGAGATACAAAGAAACCAAAAAGGATCAAGCCCTGCTTTAAAATATCAAAAAGTAGTAACAGATTCTTCAAAAAAGACTGCATCTATACAGCCTGACTGACCATGTCTTAACTATGGCAGGTGGCAGTCAGGAAGACAGCTCTCCTGGTCCACACTCAGGCCCCACTGCACACATTCTGGATCAGTAGTTCTCAATCTCCCTAATGCTGCGATGTATTTTTGTTGTTACAAAGGGGCAACCCACAGGTTGAAACGGCTGTTCTAGATGGAAAGTGTAATAAGCAGCTAAGGAAGAAGAAAGTGTTTTCTAGCTTTAAAATGGTCTAGACTACCCAAGGGTCCAGTGAGCAAGCTAACAAGCTGTCAGGAATTCGAGCCACCCAGTAAGAGTAATCCTACTCCCCCTACAGCAAGGGAGGCCACAGCCACCCTGCTGCTGACACAAGAAGCACAGTCAGTGTCACAGCCCAGCAAATCACCCCTCCTAAGGCAGACTTTCTGTACCTGGCCTCTCCAATGATACCACCTCAGCTAGTACAAAACTGTAAAAACCCAAAGGCACACACAGGAGTCCTTCAAGACCAAGGTGCTAACATTCTCTCTGATGGATCCCACAGGCTCCGCCATGCCATAGGCTGCCCACCACAAACGGATCCCTGATCACTTACCATGAGAAAGAAGGGGAAGCCAACACCTGATGTCCATTCTTTTCTCTTTTTTTATTTTTTATTTTTTTTTTGAGACACAGCCTCAAGCTGTCTCCCATGATAGAGTGCCATGACATCACAGCTCACAGCAACCTCCAATTCCTGGGCTCAAGCGAGTCTCTTGCCTCCGCCTCACAAGTAGCTGGGACTACAAGCGCCCGCCACAACGCCCCGCCATTTTTATTTGTTTGCAGTCATCATTGTTGTTTGGCAGGCCCAGGCTGGATTCGAACCCGCCAGCTCAGGTGTACGTGGCTGGCATCTTAGCCCGTTGAGCCACAGGCGCTGAGCCTCTTTTCTCTTTTTTTAATTTAAAAGTATAACTTGAAGGAAAATTATTCTTTGCAACTATCCTCTTCTGGCATAATTAATCTCCAAAAGAGTTTCTCAGATCAGAGAGATTTCTTTTTCCCCCATCTACATGTAATGTTTTCTATTTGAGATATAATTCGCATACTATAAAATTCACCTTTTCAAGATGTAAACTTCAGTTGTTTTTAGAATATTCACGAAGTTATGTAACTTTCACCACTATCTAATTCTAAAACATTTTCATCACCTCATAAAGAAACTGAAGCCTATTTTAAATTACTATTCCACAACCTTAGGCTATGACTACTTTGTGTTCCCAGAAAGCAACCAAGTGCCCGAGGTATTCATTCTTGCATGGACCTAAAAATTTAGCAATACCTCAAGGTAAAATGCTGGACTATTGGCCAAAATGTACCAACTATTACCAGGAGCTACCAAGCTGAGAAACTAGAGGGTAAAAAAAACCCACAGAACAAGAGAAGCTCCAGAAAGAAATTTAGAAACATCGTACAAAAGTATTCCCTTGCTTGGGACCCTTTATGATAAAGTGTAGGATCACTGAACAAGTGGCATTTCAAAAGAAAAATGTGGGAAGAAGATCAGGAGACCTAAACGCCAGTCTCCTGCTGCTGCTCACTTATTCAGCGTCACCTTGGTCACATCACTTAACTCCTTGGGGCCTCAATTTCTTCATTTTTAAAATCTAGTGGCTCCTGGGACAATTGGTAAGACGCCCTCCAGTTCTCATCCTCATGAATGTACCAAATGAACAAGGAAGCTTCTTAGCTGAAGGGCCAGGTGTTGTCTGTAGGTGAAAATTACTCAAGTCTACTAGAAATAATTCAAGAAGTAAATAAACACATAAACCCAGGAAAGTCTGTGAATATAACTCTCCAAAGGGCTTTGACAAAAGCATATTTCAAAGGGGGAGGACAGCCAGGAGGTCATTAAATGTGTGTTGGGCAGCAACTTCCTGGCTCTGTAAAAGAACGGAGGCACAACTTAGAGGCAGGTGACCAGCCAGGGCACAGATATAATTCCAACACTCTGGGAGGCCAAGGCAGGAGGACTGCTTGAGCTCAGGAGTGGAGACCAAGAGCAAGACACCCATCCCTACTAAAAATAGAAAAATCAGCCGAGCATTGTGGCAGCCACTTGTAGTCCCAGCTACTTGGGAAGCTGAGGCAAGAGGATCGCTCAAGTCCAAGAGTTTTTGTGAGCTTTGATGACACCATGCCACTCTACCCAGGGCGACAGAGTGAGATTCTGTATAAATAAATAAATAGCAGATGACCAACAGGAGGGATGAATGGACACTCTTTAGGGTGACAGCATGGCTTTGTAAGATTCATTGTTTTACAAAGGGTTGACTTTCAACAAATAGCAGAAAGGGCATTCAACCCTCAGAATTTTGAGATGTTACCCGGCTGCGGGAGGGGGCAGGCAATAGGAGATACGCTTAAGAGTGGATAAGTGAAGGGTAATTCAAATTATCCCTAGGAGACCAGGTTCAGATATGTTATGTACCATCTAGAAACATCACTCCGGAGTCACTATCAGCAATTCCCTGAAGATACTTGCCCAGAGAGTCTAAACCTTGAGCACAAGATAAAAGCTAAAGGGGATTTAGAAAGTACTCAGTCCACTTTCTTACTTTTGTAGATGGGAAGATTGAGACCGTATGAGCTTGGCTCATGCCTTATGCACAAGTAGTCAGTAAACAGTTGTTTAAAAAAAAAGCAATTCAGGCCACTCAGCGAGGGAGGTGAGAAAAGTTCCAATCCTTCTGAGTCAATGTTCTTTCTTTCCACCACCTTCCAGTAAGCCACGAAGAACACAACCAATGAAACATATATTTTCAGACGTGCCACGCACAGATGATAATTGTTTTATCTTTGGCATCAACTTCAAAGTCTTTCAGAGTAAAATACCACCATGGAATAGAGTACTGTGGGTAATTCCTGAGTCTGAAAAGCAACTACAAAGTAACCGAGGCCGCAACAGGGTGAAGACAAGTTTTAGAAACTGAAGACTTCTTTAATTTGGAATTGTGAAAACTGCATGGTGGCATATGATTAAAAACTTATCAAATGACATCAGCTGGAAAGACGGCAAATGTGAACTTTCTCACCAAATCCTTTGGCTGTAGCACTAAAGAGCAATCAATTCTGGATGCTGGGAGAAGGAATTTTAAAAGAGGACAAAAGAAGCACATGTACTCAGCCGGTAACAGACCTGCCTCTATATCTGAGCTCGTACCAGGTGAAAATGTGGACAAGAAGAGATAAGGTGAATGCCTGGGTAATGAATCCGCAATGGGTTATTAAGAGTAGTTTCAAAGATGTGGGCCATTCCTAACCTCTCAGTTTGGAAGAATCCTGAAAGGATGTTCTCTCCAACTATGTGCTCTTACGAAATGTCTCTCAGAGATATGCAGGCCGTTTTAAGCAAGCAAGGTAGTAAAGACAACAAACAAGGTAACAGTCTAGCTGCCTTTACCTGTGGGATGAGATGCAAATGCCAGGAGCACCACGCTGAAAAAGACACAGCAAAGTCAAGAAAGTTTCCCTGCAACTCCCATAAATCCCCACCCATTTTACTTGGAAACATTTAAATGTGCCTGAATGCAAACTGTGTACACTGACTGGTCTCATTCTGCCTAAGTCCAGCTCCTCAGATAAAGTGAGAATCTCTCGAATTATCTCATGTGTGGGACTATGAAAATCCATGTCCCACTGGAGGGTCTGCTGCATCACTTCTCTTGCCTCTCATTGACCCTGTTATCATACTCACCAAATTTACCGAGAGTATTTTTTTTTTTTACATAGAGTCTCACTATGTTGCCCTTGGTAGAGTGCCATTGCATCACAGCTCACAGCAACCTCCAACTCTTGGGCTTAAGCAATTCTCTTGCCTCAGGCTCCCAAGTAGTTGGGACTACAGGCACTCACCACAATGCCTGGCTATTTTTTGTTGTTGCAGTTGTCGTTTTTAGCTTGCCTGGGCTGGGTTCAAACCCACCAGCCTCGGTGCATGTGGCCAGTGCCGTAACCACTGTGCCACGGGCGCTGAGCCTACCAAGAGTATTTTTAAGCAAACTCCAAAGTACAAATAGGTTGGAATCTAAAAGCTAGCTATTGAGTGTGAGTGAAGTACATTTTGTTTTGCCACAAAATTAACTGTGTAGAAGATAGTTAGATTTGCAAGAAACCAACCCACAAATTGACTCATCCCATCCATGTGGCTGAAAATGACCTGGACTTCATTTATTTATTTATTTGTTTGTTTTTGAGACCGAGTCTCACTCTGTTGCCCATGTTAGAGTGCCCTGGCCTCAACCCAGCTCACAGCAACCTCAAACTCTTGAGCTCCAGTGATTCTCTTGCTTCAACCTCCCAAGTAGCTGGGACTACAAGTGTCCACCACAATGCTAGGATAATTTTTTCTACTTTTAGTAGAGACAGGGTCTTGCTCTTGCTCAGTCTAATTTCAAGCTCTTGAGCTTAAGCAATACTCCTGCCTCAACCTCCCAGAGAGCTGGGATAACAGGTGTGAGCCACCACACCCAGCTACGTATTTTCAATAGATGCCACCCAAGGGAAAGTATGAAAGTAAGAATGAAAAGGATTGTTCTTTTAACATGAGCCACATTCGTCCTTGGCACCCTCCTCTTTCCCTCTCTAGTAACCTCATCCCTCCCGCAGTGCCCATCTGCAGCACCTTCATCCTGCCCAAAGCCTGCTGTGGTGAGCCCAATCCCCTACGCTCTGCGCGCTCTTCTGCCAAAATTCCACGCCATCCAGGCAGCTGATCTAGCCAGAAGCTAGGAATACAATTTGTTATCTAACTATGGGAGGGAATTTTTTTTAAAAAACTGCTGAGTGGCCTGCTCTGCCTTTATACCCTGGCTTCATATCAGAACAGCCCAGAGGGTGGGGCGCAGGCTTCGTTGTTTTACTCTGTTACGGCCCCAGCGCCCCTGAAGTGCTCCACAAGGGAACTCTAGCTGGTGGTGGATCGCAGGCAGTGTGGAGGGAGCCCTGCGCGCCCCTAGGTTTGTCTTCCTGAACCTCTTCTGTGTTTCTCAGCCTCCTCCTTTGCTGTTTCTCTAAAGCTCAGGTTTTCTAAGGAGCAGCAGCAGTGTGGAGAGTCAGAGGTCTGGGAGGAACAGGGACGAGCCACGCGTCTAGCCACTCAGAAGCTGTAGTGTCTAAGGCAGGGCTGACGTCTGTCTTACGTCCTAAGGAAGGGTAGGAGGGAGATCTTGCCATCCCAAAATAGCTCCCAGGACCTGCCATGGTACCCCAAATTCCATCATCAGAATCACCCCCAAGAAAAGGTGACCTAAAATTAAATAACAGGGGGTAGAAATAAGAAGAAATAACTAAATGAAAGAGTTGGTTCTTGAATTTTGTAAATATAGTGTTAAGCCACTCCTAATTCCTATGCCGTGACCTCCTTGGGGACAAGAACCATATTTTAGTCATCTATGGATCCCCAGCGCCTAGCAGTGCTGTACATACAGCAGGTGCTCAATATATATTCTGAATGCAGTTTATCACATCTAGATGCATTTGTGGTGGGAACATATGTGAAAAGAAATATAACTTGAGGCCCCCTATAATTCAAAGATTATAAATCAGGGGTAAACCCTAGTGGGGAAATGATACTAATATAAAAGGTCTATCATGCCAGATAAACAGCAGACATTTTTAATCCATTCACTCAATAAATTTTCTTGAGTGCCTAATATATGTCAGGTACTTTTCTAATATCCTAGAATATGGCAGTGAATAAAACAGAACAAACAAAATAGAAAATATCCTTATGGTCACAGGAAATACAATGGAAAAATATGAAAGAAATATAATTTCCACACATTCCAGGTTGTTTGAGGGAATATTTGTTAAGGTAGGATCAAGGTGAGGCTTGTTACGGTAGGATCAAGGTGAGGCTGATATGTATTTCCAATACATTTTTTCTGTCTAAGTCATGTCCTAAAGAGAATACCCATCTGTCTCCTTCAGACAGAGACACACAAAACTCACATCTGCAAAATAAGGAGGTAGAGTGTGAACAGAACTTGGCACTTTTCTGTGTAATAGACTGGCAGAGACTAGAGTATGCCTCATATTAAAAACAAAAGGAGTTACCAGTATACTTATAATATTTATTACATATACATTACTGAAGCTTCAGCCCCATATCTCATCTTTATTCTTTCCTTCATCCTTCCTCATACCCTGTGCCTTATATCTATAGTTAAATGAGTAATAGAAACCCCAAAAGTCAAGGTCAAGGAGCAAATACATCCTCAAGAAAATAGAAGTGTGTGTCAAAGGTAGAAAACCACCCAAATACCTGCTACTCTCACAAACCAGAGAGACCAGAGCTGGGCATGGTGGCTCATGCCTGTAATCCTAGCACTCTGGGAGGCCAAGGTGGGAGGGTTACTTGAGCTCAGGAGTTCGGACCAGCTTGAGCAAGAACAGGACCTCTTCTCTACTGAAAATAGAAAAATTATCTGGGCACTGGAATGGGCACCTTCAGTAGTAGTGCCAGCTACTCTGAAGGCTGAGGCAGGAGGATCACTTGAGCCTAGGAATCTGAGGTTGCTGTGAACTGTGATGTCACTGGACTCTAGCCTGGATAGCAGAATGAGATTCTGTCTCAAACAAACCCCAATAATAACAACAACAACAAACCCTGAGAGTGCAAACCGATTCTGCGCCCTGGCAGGCAGTGCTCCGGGCTGGCCACACACAAGGACAGCCCACAAAACGAAGCCAGGGCAGATCACTCAGCACTCAGTGCCAGTGGGAAATCCAACAGTGGCCTTTGTTCTGACGAACAGACCCACAGCCAAGCTTGGGGCCAATCTTGCTCTCAAAAAGGATTTTAATAAAGACTAAGATATTTATGAGCTCTATCTGCAAATGAAGAATATAGGCTACGCTGAACGTTTTCAGCAAGTAACTTCCTCTTGTCAGCACAGCCAAATGCTGAGGCATGCCTCTGACCTGGTCCTCTTTACTAGGGGTGGCTGTAGTAGGCAAAGTGGGGTTCCCAGCAGCAAACCTCACTTGGCCTCTTAGTCTGGTGCCTGTAGTGCATAGTCTGGGACAACTCAAGTCCAAAAAAGCCCCTGCTGTTCTGTTTAGCAGGCCCATTCTCTGCTTGGCATGGGGCAAAGGTACAAGCAGAAGTCCACATACCGTATTTAAATACTGTGAATCAAGCTTCACTGTACCTTAACAAATACACCTTCAAAACACGCTGAAGTCTCAATTTAACCTGAAAACTCTTAGATGTCTTAGGGCTTCATGTCAGATTGCAGCCTCTGGCTCCTGGCTGCCAACATACTTCCTTCCCTTTCCACCCCAGGCTCCAACCTGCAGCCCGAGGGCCATGCTCACTCTGCTCCCCTCCCACTAACAGCCTCCTTCAGGAAATCCCTTGGTCAGAGCTTGTGAGCTAGGACCACTAGGGGAGGCACAGTCTAGAAGTGAGGGCGTAGGCTCTGAGTCTTTCTGATGCCATGTCCCAGGGGAGGGCTATGGCCCTCTGAAGTTCAGGGATGGACAAAGGCCCTCTTGCTCGGTCTAATGGGAGGAAAACTATTTGGTTTCCTCAGTTCTGGTCATCTCACAAATTATTTCACTTGCCTTCCTAGCAAGCACGTTGGCTCAGAACCCTTTAATGAAAATAACATTGGAAAATAAAAGTCCATTAGCTCTACAAGGATATGTATGGTTTGAAAATATAAATTATATTTTACCTGAATATATAGTTTAAATACTGTTGGTCAATGTCACTAAGGAATGATAGAAAGAGAGAAAAAGATAAAATATATGAAAATAATAGAAGCACTTTAAATACATAAAAGTCATTATTATCTATTAATAAATTCTATTTATTTAAGTCACCGCCTTTGTAAAGAATCAATAAATAGGATGAAGAGTACTTTATATTCAAAACTAGTTCCTGGTTCATTATTTTAAAAACATATCCTCATTCAGCACTACCACACACATTTTCACCTGTGACCAACTTTCACTGGTGTGTCAGCTATCTTAATAGCAAATAATAATATAAGACACTCAAATAAACGTGCCTTTCAGCTAAGGAGTAACATTTCGACATGAGTACTGTATGTTCCAAATATTGCATGGGATATACTTAAAATAAAAACATGACTGCTGCTTATCTGTAAAATGTTAACTGGGCATCCTGTATTTTATCTGGCAACTCTGCTGGCTTCTTGCTGCAAATACACTTTATTAGAGGAACAAAAGGTGTTCTAGGGAACGAATGCCCCCATGTTCTCAGAGCTGCCCTTTCTCAGGAGTGATTCCCTTTAGGCCTCAGGCAGGTCCCCAAAGCCCAGAGGCCAGCTAGCCAGTCTAGGAAGGCTGAATTCTTGCTTGCTCTCATTACATTCACCGAGGCTGTTCCATAGACTGCCTGCAACAAAGGCCTCATTTGTCTAAGAGCGGAGCTAGTATAATAACTGGGGAGACTTCTCAGTCCTAATTGAGTCATGTTAGGAAGGGGCTGGGGAAACAAGAAAAAAGCCTTGTTTTTGAGCTGGGGGAGGGCCCAAGGCAGCTGGCCACATACATCTCCTTAAAATGCCATCTGAGTGGTGCTCCTGAAGGAAGGGGACTGAAATTCCCTGTCTCTGCACACATTACCAAAGGCTGACAGGTTTTAGCTGTTGGTGGACCCAGCCAGGAGTGGCCTAAGCCTCAAGAGGAAAGAGGTCTCCCAAGGCTGAGTTTCCTGCCTCGCCACAACCCAGGCCTGCAGTCTCTGGCTGAATGGAAGAATCTCACAACACCATGGGTCTCACCCCTTTCTTTTAAAATCAAGAACCACAGGTGGTCCTCAATCCCTGGGCTGAGGTCTGGGACTGGTTCCAGTTTGTTGCCTGGTAGAAATGGGGCTGCCCAGCAGGAGGTGAGTGGCAGACAACACGGCAAAGCTTCGTCTGTATTTACGGCTGCTCCCCTTGCTGGTATTATGGCCCGAGCTCCACCTCCCACCACATCAGCAGCAGTGTTAGGCTCTCATAGAAACGCAAACCCTATTGTAAACTGTGCTCGCTAGGGATCTAGGCTGCAAGACCCCTATAAGAATCTTATGCCTGATGGTCTGAGGGCGGGGGATATAATGACTTTGAATCATCCTGTCTTCCATGAAACTGGTCCCTCATGCCCCTAGGACCACTGCTTTATCCAAAGAACAACTTACCGAACTTAAAGAGATTACCTTAATGCACTGGGTTTCTGGAACTTCTGTAGTATTTTATAAGCCCCTGAAAATGAAGCAACATGTGTCACTGGTGCACGGCATTCTACTTAAGGAGCTGCCTGGGATTCCAGAGAAGCACAAAATCTGCCTGAAGAAGGGTCACAAAGGTGCCACTGCCGGGCTCCTTTTTCCTATGAGGGTTCCACATGGCTGACAAGAGGAGACCAACGAGATCTGGAGGGTTTCAAGGATGCAAATTCTATCATTCTTTGTGACAACACGGTTTGGTCTTTCTCGGGGCCCACAGAGAGTGCTGGGCAAGGAAAGCACCATCCAACGACTGGGTGAACAGGGAAGAGTTACTTCTGCTGTGTGATGCACTCGAGAAAGAGAAGCATCACCAGACTGCTGAACACCTCTGCACGGTGTTAACAAAGTAAGGGCGCTGCTTCCTGCCCCAAGACCGCAAAATACAAAACATATATGATTTGAAATAAAATCAGATAGCTCTATTTTACTAACTGTAACTTTTTTGATATACTACTGAAAAGAAAATATTCTTGACACAAACTTCTGAATATGTTTTTATTTATTAATTATTTTTTGAGAAGGAGTCTCACTCTGTTGCCCCAGGCTAGAGTGCCTTAATGTCACAGCTCACAGCAACTTCAGACTCCTGGGCTCAAGTCATCCTCCTGCCTCAGCTTCCTGAGTAGCTGGAACTACAGGCCCCACCTTAACACCTGGCTAGTTTTTCTCTTTTCTTTGAGTAGAGACAGAGTCTCTCGCTCAGGCTAGTCTTGAACTCTGGAGCTCAGGTGACCCACCTGCCGCACCTGGCCCCTCCCACAGCTTTTGGAGAACACCAACCAGCATTCCTCAAGTGGACTTCAGCGAGCAAACTCCTCCCTCACGTGGAGTTTGTCATAAAAAAAAAAAGGAATCTATATTGGAAATGGAAACATTTAAGAAAAACTCTAAAATAGAAAAACCAATCCAGGAAACATCCATTTAATTTTAACCTTGACACCTTGGATTTAATTTTCCTATTGCTTAGGGTCGCTAACAAGTGGATCTACAATGAGGTCTAAAAATAATCCTCAATTATAATACTTAAATAAGCATTCTTTTAAAACTTACCTACACAGAAGAAGTGAATTACAGCCCAAAAATATCCATCTGGATCAAACTGTAGCACAGGAATAAAAAGAGAAAAAATGCCTTGAGTACAGACAAACAGGATCCAGTGTGGCAATCAGAAAGCCTCGCTCGATACACAGTGCAAGAAGGTTCCAAAATGGGGCCCTTGGGGCCTCAAGTCAGTTCCTCATTCCTTCCTCATTTCTCATCAACCTGTCTACAACACCTTCCCAACAGGATTCTCTGCTCCATCACCCCATTCCCCTGCATTCCCCTGCATTCAAATCCAGGTTCATGACACCCAAATCCCCTAACCCCAAAATACAGATGACTTGCATTTCCCAAGCATGCATGCTTTCCCCTTGAACTCGACTGAGGGGATCTCCCTCCAATTCTGTCTTCCCTTATTATTCTCAGTAGGGCTTAAGAGATTGCAAATTCCAAGAGCTCAATAAAGATGGATCACAGAACACTCCTGACCGCTAGGATGCCATCTTCACCTCCCGATCTAAGAGATTTGTGCAGTATGCAGAGCTCAGTTAAATTCTAAAACTACCCACTTCTTTGCTAGCTAGTGACCTTGGGGGCCTCCTTACTCTTTAGCTGTGAAATGGACATAATAATAGTCCCTACTGGCTTGACGCCTGTAGCTCTGTGGTTAGGGCACCAGGCACACGCACAGAGGCTGGCGGGTTCAAACCTGGCCCGGGCCTACTAAACAATAATGACAACAACAAAAACAAAAAAATAACTGGGCGTTGTGGGGGGTGTCTTTAGTCCCAGCTACTTGGGAGGCAAGAGAATCACTTAGGCCTAAGAACTGGAGGTTGCTGTGAGCTGTGACGCCACCGTACTCTACCCAGGGCGTCATAGTGAGACTCTGTCTCAAAAATAAAATAAATAAATATAATAGTCCCTGCCGTTCACGAATTGTGGTGCGATTTTAAATAAAACCAGGACCATAATGCACTGGCACAGAACTGGCACCCAGCGGTGTCCTGTAATTGTCAGTGTCCCCCGTGCCTCAGTCCCCAAGACCTCCTGGGTACATCATGGCCCCCCATAGCTGGCCCTGTCCTCCCTGCATTATATTCATCTGTTTGCCCCCCCTTTGCTCTGAACAGACTCCGACTTCTGCCTGGACAAAGACCAATCTTCTTCTTTGTGTCCCCAGAGCCTGGCCCAGTGCCTGACACTTGGTGGGGACCTAACAATGCTGAGGGAGAAAAGAAGGGAGAGACAAAGAAAGGAAACCCAGAAATGAGGTGACTCCTGGGGTTGGGGTGGGTCCTCTGCGCCTCATCAAGAAAACTCAACTTTAGCCCAGGATAATTAAATGAAAATCACTCCACAGAAGAGGAGGCCTGTGGGATAAGAAGCCAAATTAACTTTGCCTCAATACTGAGGCTGGGGCAACGTGGGTGTTGGCTTCCAGGTTCACCGGGCACGTATGGAGGACAGACCGCACACACCACGGCACCCAGGGCCAGAGCTGGGTGGGCTCTGCTGCCCACAGCCCGGGGAGAGGTGTTGGTGGGGCCGAAAGCTAAATGGCCTGAGAGCTTCTAAATTCTTTTGCATAGACTGGGTTATCCTGATTTCAAAAGGAAGAATGAAGACGTTCTGGTCTCACAGGCAGGCTTCAGAGAGTATAAAGATACTTTGAAGGCACAGTGAGTTCACCGGACTCACCTGCGAGTCATTGAAGGGGAGGCACCCTGCCGCGGCCAGCAGGAAGAGGGCGCTGTGGAGAGATAAAACATCGCAGCTTCGCCTCCAGCATCAACGGGTTTCCCAGACAGACTGGAGGCTGAAAGGCGGCCGGCCGCTGGAGTTTGCTGGGGGAAGATCCTGGGAGACCAGCCCACTTCCCTGCTCAGCCTGCGCCAGTTCTATTACGCGCTCTGCTGCCCACCTGGCATTTCCTCCTCTGGGCCTCAGCTAGCCGTGTCCCCGAGTTAGGCATTTGCAGGACATCTGCAAAACCACAGCTGGCTCACTGGAGGGAAAACTGTGTGCCTCTGAAACATCTAATAAAAGGAGATTTTTTTTTTCAACTACAGATCCCAAAAAATAGACTAGTGGAAAATTGGGCAATCAAAGCACAATTATACCAGTTACAAAAATGAAAACACCACGGAAAGCACATTAAATCCTTTGTACACCACCAGGACCAAATGGCCAGACTCGTGACTTCCTATAAGGGGACAGAGCTGCACCGTGCGCCTCCCGGCAGCGCACCCAGGAGGACTCCACGTCACTCAGGTGGCGTCTGCCAAACACGCAGAACCTAAATCAAATCAAACAAACCCAAATTTAGGGACAGTCCGGTACACAACTGGTCTGTACTCTTCAAAATTGTGAAGACAATGAAAGACAATGACAAGCTGAGGGACTGTCCAGAGTAAGGACATGGAAGAGACAAGACATCTTTGCGGGGGGGAGGGGGGTGCTATAAAAGATAATATTGGGGTAACCGGCAAAATCTGAACAGGAACTCAATAGTAGAGGCAAATTTTCTGAATTTAATAATTGCACTTGGGGATTAATATTCAAATATAAGGGAGTGGATTGTTATTTTTAGGAGATATCCTTCGATGTACTTATGGGTAGAGTCATGATCTCTGTAACTTACTCTCAAATGATTCAGAAAAAATAAGAGTAAGAATAATAATATATATTACATTATATTTTATGAGATGTTTATGTATGTCTGTGTGTGTGTGTCTGTGTATATATATATATATAGAGAGAGAGAGAGAGGAGAGAGAGAGAGAAGGGCCAGTCACAGTGGCTCACACCTGTAATCCTAGTACTTTTGGAGGCTAAGGCAGGAGGATCACTAGAGGCCAGGAGTTGGAAACCAGCCCAGAAGGCGTGACAGTGAGTGCCTATAGTTCTAGCTACTAGGGAGGCTGAGGCTGGAGAATCACTTGAGCACAGGAGTTGGGGGTTGCTGTGAGCTAGCATCATGGGCACCACACTCCAGCCTGGGTGACAGAGTGAGACCCTGTCACAAAAAAAAGGAGAGGAGAGGAGAGGAGAGGAGAAGGGAGGGGACGAGAGGAGAGAGAAGACAGCACAGCAAATGTAAAACATTATGAGCGGGTGAATCTTTTCTATAGATGTAAACGTTTTTCTCTTTTATTAAGAGAAATCTTTCATACTTATAGAAATAGTAACTATGGTACCTGGGGTGTGCCTCAAAGTAATACTGACTTTGGTAGTAGGTCAGAAGTCAAAACTGTGGAAGATAGAAGATGGGTATGCAGGGCTTTATTATATTATTCTATTTTTTTTTTTTTTTTTTTTAAGAGACAGAGTCTCACTTTATTGCCCTTGGTACCGTGGTGTCACAGCTCACAGCAACCTCCAACTCCTGGGCTTAGGCGATTCTCTTGCCTCCCCAGTAGCTGGGACTACAGGTGTCTGATACATGCTCGACTTTTTTTTTGTTGTTGCAGTTTGGCCAGGGTCGGGTTTGAACCTTCCACCCTCAGTATATGGGGCCGGCGCTTTATCAGCTGAGCCACAGGCGCCGCCCTTCTATTTTTTTTTTAAACAGTCTCACTTTGTCACCCCAGCTAGACTGCAGAGGCAATCATCCTAGCTCACTGCAACTTCAAACTCCTGGGCTTAAGTGATCCTCCTGCCTCAGGCTACCATGTAGCCAGAACTTCGGGGGTCCGCCACCATGCCCAGCTAATTTTTCTACTTGTTTTTTTTTTTTTTTTTTTGGTGAAACGGATTGTTTTTATTGTGATCTCCTGAACTCAAGCCTCACCTTGGCCTTGCAGACTGTTAGAATTACAGGCATGAGCCACCACAGCAGGTCTATTCTGTTTAGTTTTAAATATGTTTAGATATTTCCACATTAAAACTTTTTTAAATTCTCACACGAAAAAATAACATTGCCTGCCACAGATATTTCCAGGAAGCTATCCTCTTTCATTAGAAGGTCGTTTAGGAGCTGATTTAGTAATCCCTGGTTTTTAGCATATCTCTTTTGGGTTTCATATACCAAAAATATCCATGGGCAGCGCCTGTGGCTCAGTTAGTAGAGTGCCAGGCCCATTTACCAAAGGTGGCGGGTTCAAACCCGGCCTCGGCCGAACGGAAAACCAAAAAAATCTTGCCTCTAGCTTTTCCTAATCACTATCTCATCCTAAAAGAAGGCACCAGAAAGCACAAGACCCAAACTATCACCTAGTCACTCCTCTCTTTCCAAAATTCATAGATGCAACAACATATATCGCTGGGCCCCTTCTCTGCTGAACTTTTTTTTTTTTTGAGACACAGTCTCACTATATCGCCCTGGGTAGAGTGCTGTGGTGTCATAGCTCACAGCAACCTCAAACTCTTGGGCTTAAGCAATTCTCATGCCTCAGCCTCCCAAGTAGCTGGGACTACAGACACCCGCCACAATACCTGGCTATTTTTTTGTTGTAGTTGTCATTGTTGTTTTAGCTGGCCTGGGCCGGGTTCGAACCCACCAGCCTCTGTGCAGCTCGGCACCTGTAGCTCCGTGGTGGCTGAGCTACAGGGGCCGCCCTCTGCTGATCTTATTATAAGACAGCAAACAACAAAGGACAGCATAAGGCATTTTCACTTTTAGGAGAAATTGTCATGTGCCATCTCATATCAATACATACTTTCTATACAAACTATCTGTTTTATATATGTAAACATATATATTACACAGAGGTAATATACAGCAGCCTACTATTTATAATCTTAGTACTCTAAAACAGGGGTGCCAGTCCTCACTCTCATAACCACATGTGTCTACTGTACCTGATAGACCAGCAGGGACAGCAAGGCCAGAGGCAGGAGGCCTGGCACAGAGGGACCCTTGCAGCTGCAGCCCCTCAGCCTTGGGAAGGCCAGGACAGCATGGGACAGCTGAGGTTCAGGATGCTTCTCCGCCCCAGCCACCGCACTGCTGTAGCCTTGCCTACTTTCAAGGCACAAGTGCAAACGACCTAGGGAAAGATCCAATGAGTGAGGGAAGTGGAGGGGAGTGGTCAGCAGGGCTTCCTGGGACTGCATGGGGACAGGCAAGTTGTAGGAGGGAGGAGAGGGGTGTCCTAATGGGTTCGTGTCTACCTACCTACAGGGACAGGCTTAGTAGAATACAGTAGCTTCTCCACTACAGGGAATGAGCATTAGGGATACTCTCCACAGACAAGCCCAAGGGCTGGGGGAGACAGAGCACACCCAGGAGGGAGAGAGCCACCTGGTTCCCCACCACACCTGGCCTTGAGCAATACCTGATTACAGCAGGCATTAGTGGGTTTTAATGCCTCTCTTAAACACCTGCTAATCCCTTTTTTAAAAAGAGGATGAGTCCTGAGATTTGGTTTGGTTTCCCTTTCAAGTTGCAGTCTATAATAAAGGCAAAAAGGAAGAGAGGAGAAATTGGATGAAAGCCCAGAAATGTCTGAAACAAAACTCAATCCATCTATCAAAGCATCTCTGTTGGTTTTCTATCTACAGGAACGAGCTTCTTAGCTACTGCAGGAAGCAGAGAACAAGGCTCCAGGTTGGAATCAGAATGTCGGGGGCAGAGGTACCTGCATGGGGGACAGGCTGGCTCACGGTCCTGATGAGGAAAGTAAGGCACAGAGGATGAAGAAACTTGCCCATGACCCACGACTCACAGGCTAGTGCTTTTTCCGCTATGGAAAAACCTTAAAGACCCAATAAACTGCAACATTATTTTTAAAATTTTAACTCATTTCTATGTTTTTCATTTTTGGTCTTCATTAGTATTGCACAGTTATTAGTGACGTTTTGGGCACTGGCAATTGAAATCTAGTGTGGGCTGGCTTGGTTGTTCCCTTACAAATAAAATCTTTCAGAAAAAAAAAGAGAAAAGAAATTTTAGAATAAGACACAAATTAGGGATGTAGGCATGTTTATAATAAATTCCCCAGTCAGCTCATAGAGTATAAATCTTCAACAGTTTATCATCTAAGTTAAAATTAGGTTAAATTTCATATTTCAGAGGGCTTTTTTTTTAAAACTTACCTACAGATCTTTACAGGAGATGTTTTCTGTATGAAAATAAAGAGAACTATAATTAGATTTTTAAGAACTTATTTTTTTCCTTCCTGAAAGAGAACATTTCCATCAAGAGGAAAATAAATCATGAATAAGTTTATTAGGGGACTCAACAGCTTGCTGCACTTTGGTATTAAATGAAGCCTTTTCTGCTTGGACCAAATGAAAGATGACTCAGAGTTCTAGAGTTGAGTCACTTGGGCAAAGCACTTTCACCATGAAAATGATGTTTACCCGTGAAAAAACAAAATGATGCCCCAGCCAAGTCTTCAAAAACCTTACACACCAAGAAAAGGAAAGAGAGAGAAAAATCAACGTAACTGGCATTAAAAAAGCAATTAGGTGCTTGCTCAACTTCCAGCTTAACTTATTTCACCTCTGACTCTAAGCAATCCTATGAATTATCTGGTGTGACATGAAAATTATGAAATAGGAAAAAATAATATACACAGCTATGATTTAATAAAAAAAAAGAAAGGAAGGAAGAAATACGAGAAAAGAAAAGGGACATTTTACTCCACCCTAGGCAAAAGGGAAAGAAAACAGCAGATGGGGGGAATATAAAATTGGCATTTAAAGCTCCTTGAAATGACAAAATTTTAGTTTGAAGTTTTTAATTAGTTTAAGAAAATTAGTCCTTCGCACTGAGGACTAATTTATATGTGTTAACACACGTTAATTCTGAACATTTCAGAAAGATTTTTATTATTTTATTTCTTTTAGCACTGGGTCCAAACCCACCAGCACCAGTGCATGTGGCAGGTGCCCTAACCACTGAGCTACGGGCACACAGCCACAGAAAGATGATTTTGCGAGTTGGGGCTAAACCACAATTTTTGACAGCAGTTCAGGTAAAGTGTAAAGTATAAACACACTGTTAGAAGTGAAGGACTGACAAGAGAAACATATGTGGCTGCTACGAAGGCTATCTTAAGTTTTCATATGTTGCTTAATGGCCAACTTTTTGCTGTTTTATAAACAGATTCTATTTGTATGCAAAGCTGAGGCTTGCATCTTTCAAATCTTTAATCTCTGATCTTTGTCCAACCCTGGCCTCTAGAGGCCACCCTGACTGCACTGCCACCTGGTGAGAGAGGTTAACCTCTGCGCACAGAAAGGCCCAGGGCAAAGATAATGTGGCTCATGATACCTGCATAACTGCCCCATTACAGGAAAATGTGTTACCCACAGGGATTCTGTGCTGAACACTGCCGACCTCTCAACAGTCTGGAGGTAGAGCAGAAACAGAGGAAAGAAACAAAAAGGGTGTTCCAACTCTTCCATGAATACCACGTTCACCCAGTGACCATTCCAGGACTTGATTTTACAGGGCAAAAAGTCAATCCAGTGCCTGAAAGAGTTCACCCTTTCCACAGAGTATTCTTTTTTTCATTTTATTAAATTCCTTCTGACTAAAAGAGCTCAAACCTGAGATAAAGGGAGTAAAAAGCGAGCAATATGTTCATTTCTTAGCTCCATTCCCCCTGGGGCTCTGGGAACTACCCAGATAATGTCAGGACATTTCACCTTTTCAGGCACCTCAGTCCAAAAGCAACCCAGTAAGAAGTCTTAATGACATCTCAGGGTTCTGAATGGGTCAGTGTAACTCCTCAGAGGTCATGGCACCAAAACCAACAATCAAAAGCTAACTCTGGATCAGATGACTTACTATGGGGGCTACTTATTCTGTGCCAGGAATTGTTTTAAGGGCTCTCAGTGTCAAAAATTATAGTTTGTTCTCAACCAGCAAAGTGATATTTCTGAAATGTTCAGAATTAATTTATGTTAACATGTATAAATTAGTCCTCAGTACAAAGGACTAATTTCCTTAAACTGACTAATTAAAAGGAGTCCATTTAATTATGGATTAATTAAGTCAAGAGTAAAAGGTTACAGATGAGGGCAGTGAGCCCACCTCCCACTCCTGCTGTGATCCCCCCTTGGTACCCTTAAGCCACTGGCCTTCATTTGCTGCTTCCTCTGGCTGCCTGGAATGTCCTTTCTCCTTGCCCAGCTGGAATCTCCCAACCCATCCTGTGTGACTCAGCCTAAATCCTGCCCCTGGGGAAGTTTTCTCTGCCCCTTCCAAGCAGCCTTACTGGTTGGTGGTCACCCCCAGCCCACTCCTCAGCCTGTTCCAGACCATACAACATTCTGTGGGCATTCTATGGACATCCCAACCCAAGTTCACAGGTCAGCTCCTTCATTCGCCTGTGAGTTTTGTAAAGGTAAGAAATGTGTCTTCTACATATCTGGAGCTTTAGGTCTGCCAAGATGTTTGGCATTAATTATCTACTTAATAAATGTTGAACGAATAAATAAATGAATAACAGTATTCCAATATTAAACTGTAAAAAGTAAGTCTACAAGGTAGTAAAATTAATTCCATGAGCCAGGAATTCTGGGAAGATGGCCGACTGATAGCAACTCTCAGCAGAGGCGCCTAACCGGAGAGAGAAAAACTGGATGGAATTGGACTCTATGAAGCCAAAGGTGGGGAACTGAGCCAAGAAATAAGTTCAGCAAGCTGTAATTCCAAGGAAGAGCATTCAAGAAAACAAATTACAGGTACAAAGCCTATGACTAGAGGAGGGGAGAACCCGCCCCCAAGCAGGAGGCCGGCCACAGGCTATCTACGAGGGAGCAGGGAACAAAAGACCTCTCATTTTACCTTGCTGGAGAGAGTTGCTAAACACCAGGTCTCTTTCTCCAGGGAGGTCCCATTTATGAACCTAGCCACCACCCCTCCAGGCATAAAATTGAACAGGTATGTTCCCCCACTCCACCCTTTCCCCCTCGCATGGTGATCTGAAGTTCTGCCCCCTGCAGAGCACAGAGTGTTTGGTCCTTTCCTGAAAGATGTGGGCATAGTGTGGAGCCAACCATCAGGATGGAATCTGTGACTAATAGGGAAGAAAGGGACGCTTGGAGGGAGGAGCAGCAGTCCCTGCCCCGCCAGAACTGGTGTTGACCCTTGGTTCGGTCTGTGTCTGGTGGGACGGGGTGCAAAACCCCTGGCTCCGACAGCACCCACGGCAGGAGAGTGGTTGCCCCATGTGGACTGAGCCAGCAGGCAGGACTGGTCCCAGCCCCTGCTGGGCCTGTGAGACTCAGGCATGGACTGAGACCTGAGGGCAAGGGCGTAGTCCCCTGACTCCAACAGAACCCTCGAGCAGAGCCTTGCTGGGTATTAGAACCAAGAACTAAAGGCAAGGGCATGGTCCCGACTCCAGTGAGGAGGTGAGCAGAGGCGTACCAGGTGAGGACTGAGACCTGTGGGCAGGGTGTGGTGCCCTGACTCCAACAGAGCCTACGAACAGAGGCTTGCCACACAGTGGACTGAGACTGGCAGGCGGGATGTGGTCCCCTGACTCCAACTGATCTGGCATGCAGAGGCCAGCTGGGTGTGGACTGAGACCAGTGGGTGGGGCATGGCCCCTGGCTCCAATTGGACTTGTGAGCAGAGAAGTGGACAACAGTGTGGACTGAGTCTAGCGGGGTGGGTATGGATCCCTGGCTCCAATTGTGCTGTTGGAGACCCTTGAATCCCTCTCTGTTGAGCAGGGTTTACACTGTCTGAGACAATTTAATTGGAAATTGTGTCTGGGGCTGTCCACTTGGGGACATTATGAGGTTGACCTTTGAAGTTCTGTGTGGAAAAGAACTAAAAAACATTAATAAATGTTGAACAAATAAATAAATGAATGGCAGTATTCCAATATTAAACTGTAAAAAAGTAAGTTTACAAGGTGGCTGGGCACCACAGATGTTTGTACCTCTTCACAGCTAAAATTTAAACCTAATATTGTGGCTTCTTAGTTTAGGGTAGAGGTTGGCTGATATCAAAATGGAGCTAGTTTGCGCTTGCTTACCAAGTAGATCCTCAGAGTCTCCAGCCAAAACTCTGAAAGAGACCTTTGTAAGGTTATAGGAGATAAGCCACAATTACAAAGCCTTGCACTTTGGTAAGGGGCTATCTCTCCTACCTGGGAACTCCAATTCAATCTCACCCTACCAGTTCTAATAACCAAATGGTGGAAAACAAACATAATGCAGACCCAACAGAAGAACTTTGGCAACAGGAATAACCAGAGTAGATCCACACCCCAAGAAAAGACAAAGGAGATACAACTGAAGATGCCATGCATAGACAAATGGCAGCAATGTCAGAAATCGAAAGCAGAATATGGATGGCAAATAAGATAAATAGAATGGAAGAAAAGATAGAAATTGAACTACAAAGATTGTCTCAGGAAATTAATGAATTCAAAGACAAAGTTACCAAAGACATGGACATAATGAGAAAAGAGATAGTAGAGCTCAAGGAAATGAAAAAGTTAGTTGAGGAGCTCCAAAATACTGTAGAATCCCTCAATAATGGAGTTGACCAGGCAGAAGAAAGGATTTCTGAAACTGAAGACAAAGGTTGACTAATCAATAACCCCATTTCTTTTTTTGTAGTTTTTGGCTGGGGCTGGGATTGAACCTGCCACCTTCAGCATATGGGGCTGGTGCCCTACTCCTTTGAGCCACAGACGCCGCCCAAATAACCCCATTTCTAAGTGGGCAAGAGATTTGAACAGAAACTTCTCTGATGAAGACAGGTGCATGGCCTACAAACATATAAAAAAAAGCTTTTGAACATTCCCAAATGCTCAAAGAGGCAGACGAATGGAGAGCAAAACCTGATTATTCCCTGAGAGAGTTGTGGGATCAATCCAAAAGATCAAACATTTGTCTTACAGGAATTCTTAAAGGAGAAGAGGATGGTCCTAAAGGTACAGATGCTCTACTCTAAGAGATTTTGGAGGACAATTTCCCAAGCATTGCAAGAGATACAGAACTTCAGATAATAGACAGTTTCAGAACCCCAGCAAGACTCAATCCAAATAAAGCATCTCCTAGACACACTGTGATTAACTTTGCCAAAGTTAAGACAAAGGAGAAAATTCTCCAAGTAGCCAGATGTAAGAAAAGCATCACCTACAAAGGGAGAAATGTCAGAATGACTGAAAATCTCTCAGCCGAAACATTTCAAGTCAGAAGAGGATGGTCATCAAGCTTCAATCTCTTAAAACAAAACAACTTCCAGCCCAGAATCCTATTTCCAGCTAAACTGAGTTTTGTTTTGTTTTGTTTTTTTTGAGACAGAGCCTCAAGCTATCACCCTGGATAGAGTGCTGTAGCATCACAGCTCACAGCAACCTCCAATTCCTGGGCTCAAGCAAGTCTCTGGCCTCTGCCTCCCAAGTAGCTGGGACTACAGGCGCCCACCACAACACCCGGCCATTTTTTTGGTTGCAGCCGTCATTGTTGTTTGGCAGGCCCAGGCTGGATTCGAACCTGCCAGCTCCGGTGTACATGGCTGGTGCCTTAGCCCATTGAGCCACAGGCGCCGAGCCCTAAACTGAGTTTTATTTGTGATGGAGAAATCAAATACTTTAATAACATACAGATGTTGAAGAAATTTGCCAGAACTAAATCAACTCTCCAGGATATCCTCAGACCCATCCTCCACAATGACCAGCACAATGCTCTACCTCCAAAGTTGTAGAGAGCGAGCTGTGAGATGGCAGAGGCCGCACAGCCTGGGGAACATTCAGAGAATAAACCCCCAACTGCTTTTCCTCCATTCCCAAAATAGCCATTTTCCTTTCTTCATGCTCCCTCTGCCAGAAGCCATACAGCCCTTTCTTTCTATAGTTAACTATGCAGCGATCCTTGAGATCTCTCCCTTCTTTCTACTTGTCATATGCTAACAAAGTTGAGTAGTAAACACTAAGTCACATAGTTTTTCCTTTGTTCTGTTAACTATGCAGAGATCCTTGCTATCTCTCCCTTCTTTCTCCTTGTCATATGTTAATGAAGTTGAGCTGCAAACATTAACAATATGGTTTGTTTTTGTTAAAGTCATTTACATTTTCATATTGTCCTGTAAGACCAAAATTATGTCTTTTGTTTATGCTTCTTCCCCATTTTCTCTATGTTACTTCCCCCTGGACAACCCTGTAAAGATACTATAAAATAAAGCTGATTTTGTGCTTTAGGGCTGGCTGTAATTATCAGCTCAGTCAGTCCTACCAGTCCCATCCTTTGTTTCCTCTCTTCCCTTATGGTGTATTTTCCTCATTCCCCACCAATTCCATTCTGGTTCGCTCCCCTTCCTGTGCTGGTTTGCCACACAAAGTAAACTCATTCAAAAAGTTTTTAACAAAACCCAACTTCCACAGTGGTGAAAGGA
>CAUYON010045900.1:0-27873 GCA_963573935.1 Arctocebus calabarensis
GGTACAATGTGCTGGTTTCATATACAATCTGAAATATTTTCATCAAACTGTTTAACATAGCCTTCATGGCATTTTCTTAGTTATTGTATGAAGACATTTCTATATTCTGCACTTAGTAAGTTTTGCCTGTACTCTTCTAAGATGCACCATAGGTGTGGCCCCACCAATTACCCTCCTTACCCCCCAACCTCGCCCCTCCCCTCCCCTCCCTTGCCCATTTCCTTATATATTAATAGTAGAGTGTAAATGTCTAAATACAACAAATAAGTGAGGTGAATGATATGATAACCAGTCTATGTAAACAATCCAAATTGTATATAAAATCATCACATTGTACCTCATAAATGCAGCAATGTACACAGTTATGATCTAATAAATAAATAAAGTGGCATCAGGACCAGTCATTAAGCAATCCCTCTTTCTAGCTCCACATTTGCGTTTTACCGAAGTGACCGCTAGGTGGAGTCCACGCATCATAATATTCCTGCAGCCTTCCGGGGTGCAATAAATTCTAGGCTGTTTACTGTCGACTTGACCAAATAAATTTTGCTTTATAATTTCCATAGACTGAATGTGGAAAAAATTCCACGAGAAAGACTATATGTTTCCTGTATTTCCCTAGAACTCCATGGGCTATTTACCATGGAGAACTTTTGGCTGCTTTCTTGGAATGATTTGTTGTAGTAAAATATAATAATTGAGTTATCTTTTCTGAGGTCACTGTTGTTTAGACTTGCTTGTTGTACAGACACTTCTTTACCTTTTAACAGTGGCAAACTTATACCACATTAACTATTATTTTAATGTTGAACAATATAACTTTCAGGAAAAATAACATGTAGAGCTCTTTTTACAGCAAAATTAAATCAGCTGCTTTGAACATACTAATCTCAACCCAAACCAACTTTGTGTCCTCTCTTTACATGTAGTAATATTGTGAGCCCAACAGAGTCCCGTGGTTGGAACCCTTTGTGTGCTGCTTCTGGTTTATCTAAGGAAGTTTAGAGGGCAAATTTGGCATCTGTCCCTGAAGCCCCTTTCCTTAAAACATGACTTTTGTTCAATTAAGTTCCAGTGAACTAATCACAGAAATTAAGGTTGACAAACAGCTCTTTTCTCATTGAGTGTTGGAGGAGGGGCAACAGAGGAGAAGAGGAAAAAAAGAGAGGAGAGAGAGAGAATAATATTAGAAATATATATTGTGCCACCATCTCCAAATTGATTTCTTAGTGTCACTGTACCTATTTGTCAAACTTTGTATTGGAGGATAAGAAAGAAAAGTATACATATCATAAATATATAGCTGTATAAACATTTGCAATACCCCAGAAGCTCCCCTTAATGTAAATTTGTATTGTACAGAATACTTTCATGTGGTTGGCTTCCTTTGATTAATATTAAGTTCTTGAGAGTTATTATGGTTGTACACGAACTGTTAATAGTTTCTTCATTTTTACAGCTATATGTGATAGTCCATTGTGTAAAGACATGACAATGTATTTATCTGTTTATTCATTCAACTGTTAATGGACATTTGGGCAGTTTCGAGTTATGGACCACTACAAAAAGTGTTAAGAGCATTCTTATGTATCTGTTATTGAATGCACGCGTTCCTTTATGTTAAGTATGCAACTAAAGATAGAATTGCTGGATTATGCTTTTGTTCAGTTTTAGAATACTACTGAAAAGTTTATATAAACAAATAGTTTTCCAAAATGATTGTCCCAATTTATTTTCCCACTATCAATATATAAAAGTTCCAGTTGCTGTAAACACTTGCGAACATTTGGCTTTTTTTCTCCTTTTCATTATAGCTGTTCCAGTGAATATATATTGTGTTTTAATATACATTTCCTGGATGACTAATGGAGTATAGGATGTTTTCATATGTATATTGCCCATTTTGAAACATTGTTTTTGAACTCCATTAGTTTGCATTTTATACTTATATTGTCTCTTTATCTCTCTCTCTTTCTCTCTCCCTCTGTTTTTGAGACAGAATCTCTTTGTCACCCTCAGTGGAGTGCTGTGTCATCATAGCTCATAACAGCCTTAAAGTCTTGTGCTCAAGCAATTCTCTTGCCTCAGCCTCCCAAGTAGCTGAGACTAAAGGCACCTGCCACAAAGCCCAGCTATTTTTACAGATAGTGTCCCACTCTTGTTCAAGCTGGTCTTGAACCCATGAGCTTAGGCAATCCACCCACCTCAGCCTCCCAGAGTGCTAGGATTACAGGAGTTAGCCACTGTGCCTGGCCTATATTGTCTCTTTTTAAAATTTGTAATATGGCATTTCTTAATATATTTTGGCTATAAGTCATATGTAAAAAAACCATATATCATAAATAATTTCTTCCAACATATGTGTTTTATTTTTGCCTTTTTAGCTTAGGATATAAATAAAGCTAAATTTCTTAATTTTAAAATAGTTTCTATATCATCTTCCCTTCATAACTATTCCTTTTTGCATCCTGTTTTTAAGAAGTCTTTGCTTACCCAAACCACAAAAATGTTCTCTTTTGTTTTCTTCTAAATGTTTTATTGTGTACTCGTCACATTTAAGTCTGAAAATCTATCTTCATAAGGTTTTTGAGTATAATGGGAGGTAGAGAGTAAACTGAATTTCTACAGCATAGCTATCCAGATGACTCAACAACATTTATTGATGAGATTGTTCTTTTCCAATCAACTATAGTATCCTCTTTATCATAAATTAGGTGAGTGACTTGTGTTGGAGTTTGTTTCTGGCCTTTTTTCTAATTCATTGATTAGTTTGTCATTACTGCCATACCGTCTTAATTACTACAATTTTATAATAGTTCATGGCAGTTGATATTATAAGCCCCCTGGAGGTGGTGTTTTCTCAAGAAGAATTGTTGCGACTCTTCTTACCTTTTTTTTATTTCCATGACAATTCTGGAAACGATTTGTCAAAAGCTACTCCAATCTTGCTAACACTGACTGT
This sequence comes from Arctocebus calabarensis, assembly GCA_963573935.1. Classification (NCBI taxonomy): domain Eukaryota; kingdom Metazoa; phylum Chordata; class Mammalia; order Primates; family Lorisidae; genus Arctocebus; species Arctocebus calabarensis. Next base: position 2,963 of record CAUYON010045900.1, read on the forward strand.
GATTATGTGAAATCTATAGATTATTGGGGGAGAAAATGACACCTTTATAACATTTGAGACTTTCAGGCAATGGATATGGTATATTGTTCTATCTATTTGAGATTTCTTTTAACTATTTTTTCCCCCTTGCACAGGTCTCACATATAAATTGCTAGATTTTTTCCTAGTTATTTGCTGTGCTTTGGTGCCATTGTAAATGGTGTAGTTTTTAAAAATCTCTTCTTCATTTGATTGCCACTGGTATATACAAGTGCAGTTGTGTCTTGCATATTTCCCTTGTCTCCTTTTACATAATACATTATCTTTTATTGTTGATTCTGCTAATTTCTTTAGGATTCTGTTACACACCCAATCACTTCATCTGTAAACAGGTCCAGTTTTACTTCTTTCTGAATCCTTAATCCTTTCACTTATTTTTGTAAATCTTCCTGTACTTTTTAGAACTTTTTTTACAATATTAATCATACACATCTCCTTCTTGATCTCGAAGGAAAAACTTTCAATAATTCACTATTAAATGTGATGTTTGAAATTAAAACATGTTTGTTTTTTTCTTTCTTTCTTTCTTTCTTTGAGACAGAGCCTCAAGCTGTCACCCTGGTTAGAGTGTCATGGCATCACAGCTCACAGCAGCCCTCCAACTACTGGGCTTAAGCGATTCTCTTGCCTCAGCCTCCCAAATAGCTAGGACTACAGGCGCCCGCCACAACACCTGGCTATTTTTTGGTTGTAGTTGTCATTGTTGTTTTGCAGGCCCGGGCTAGATATGAACCCGCCAACTCTGATGTATGTGGCTGGCACCTTAGCCGCTTGTTGAAATATATAATTTTCATAGATTTTTAAAATAAAATTAATTAAGCTGTCTTCTACTTATAGGTTGTCCAGCATTTTTGTCTTGTACAGTTGTTAATTTTAGGAAATGTTTTCTTGTACACTTATGATTATGTAATTTCTCCTATTTTTCTGTTTATTGGGTGAATTATATCAGTTGATTTATGAATATACAACAATTTGACATTCCCCAACTCAATGACTCTTGATCATAATACATTATATTTTATTGTTGATTCTGTTTTCTAATATCCACTTTGAATTTTAGAATCAATATATATGAAAGCAATTAGTTTGTAATTTTATTTTTGGTAACGTTGTTGTCTTGTTTTGCTATCAAATCGTGCAAGCCTCATAAAAAGAGTTGGGAAGTCTTTCTTTTTCTATTCCCTAGAAATGTTTGTCAAATATGAAAGATATTTCAGTCATAACTATTGGTAATAACTTACAAATAAAGGCCACTGGAACTGAAAGTTTCCTTGTGGGAAGATTTTACATAAGGAAGTTTTTACATTGGTTTTTCAGAATTTCTTTTCTTCTTTCAGCTTCCCCTCACAGCTTTATTAAGGTACAATTGACAAAATTATATATATTTAAAGTGTATAATGTGATGTTTTGGTATACATATACACGGTGAAATGATTAGCACAATAAGCTAATTATTACATTTATCACCTCACATAGTTGTCTTTTGTGTGTCTGTCTATCTGTAGTAAGGAAACTGAAGCTCTGTTTTCTAAGCAAATTTTAGTTCATGATATAGTGTTAATAACTGTGGTCACCATGCTGCACATTAGAACCTGCTCATTTTATAACTGAAAGTTTATGTCTTTTGACCAACAATTCTCTAACCACTCCACCAGCCATCCTTTTGCTTTATGAATTTAACTATTTTGGATTCCACCCTTGATGAAATCATGCAGGATTTGACTTTCTGTGTTTGGCTTATTTCACTTACTATAATGCCCTTCATGTTTTTATTCATGTTTTTTACAAATAGTAGGTTTTCTTTCTTTTTAAGATTAAATAATATTTCATACACATACCCCCACACACCATATTTTCTTTATCCATTCATCTATTAATGAACATTTAGATTGATTCTATATCTTGGCTATAGTGAATAATGCTGGCATTAACAGGAGAGTGCAGGTATCTTTTCAATTTACAGATTTCATTTCAGATTTTCTGGTTTCTCCTAATTTGGTCCCAGTATTTTGTGTCTTTTGTTTTAATTTCAGTTTAATATAATATAATATTATAATATTAATATATTAATATAATGAGTATAATATTAATGTATTAATATTTAATATTTTGGGTTACATTGTTTGTGTTTGTTAGGTAAAGTCCTAGTTACAGTTGAGCCCTTCACCCAGGAGGCGTGCGGTATACCCATATGTTGTATCCATTAGGTGACAGCTTACCAAACCCTCCCCTTCTTCCCCCCTTCATGACTTTAATTGTGTTTTTGGAACACAATTGGAATTTAATTGTGTTTCTCTCTCATGTGGACCAGTATTTGTTCATCTACTAGCTGCATGTTAGTATTGAGTTCACTGGATGTTCACTTTTCCATTATTGTGATACTTACGAGGATGTACTCCAAATCCATCCAGGTAAATACAAAAGATGTAAAGCTTCCATCTCTCTTTATGGCTGAGCAGTATACATATACACACACATGGAAAACATACATTACTATTCATCCATTCATGGGTTGATGAGCACTTGGAAATAGATATCTTTTTAAGGTCTTTTTTATCCAGGTGATCAAATTTGTTTGTGCAACCCTGCATAACATTCTCTTATCATTCTTTGTATATCTATGAAGTCATTAATCATGTCACCACTTAAATCATCATCTGAGTAATTTAAGTTTTTTTATTTTTATTAAATTGTATTAAATCATTTTTATGATTTTATTAAATCATAACCATATACATTAATGCATTTATGGGGTATGATGTGCTGATTATATATACAATTTGGAATGCTTACATCAAACTGGTTAACACAGCCTTCACCTCACTTACTTAATTATTGTGTTAAGACATTTATACTCTACACATAAGAGATCTGACATGTACCCTTGCAATATGCACCATAGGTGTGGTGCCACCCTCCTCCCTCCCTCCATCAAACCACCCCCCTCCCCAATTCTCCTCCTCCACTTCCCAACTTCATCCTGGGCTATAGTTGTGTTTTCTCTTTCATATGAAAGTGTGGGTGATTGTATATTGTTTTCATAATAGTATTGAGTACATTGGATACTTTCAGTTCCATTTTTGAGATACTTTACTAAGAAGGATATGATCCAGTTCCATCCATGTAAACATAAAAGAGGTAAAGTCTCCATCTTTTTTAAGACTGCATAGTATTCCATGATATACATATACCACAATTTATTAAGCCATTCATGGGTTATGGGCACTTGGGCTTCTTCCATGACTTAGCAATTATGAATTGGGCTATAATAAATATTCTGGTGTGAATATCTTTACTGGAATTGTTCTCTAGTTCAGAGAATCAATCTAAATGTCCATTGATAGATGAATGCATAACAAAAATATGGTGTTCAGTCTACCTACATGTTCATCAATTTTTTTTTCAGAAAACAACTTTTAGTTTCATTGATTTTTTTTCTATTTTTCTGTTTTCTATTTTACTTTTTTTCTGAACTAATCTTGTTAGTTCTTTCCTTCTGCTTACTTCTATTTCAATTTTTCTTTCTTTTCTTATGGGTTACAAGTTTGGTTATTGACCGAGATCTTTCATCTTTTATAACACAGGAATTTACAATTATAACTTTTTCTGTAAGAACTTATTTAACTGTTTCCCAAGCACTTGGGGATTTTCTGTTTTAATTTTTGTTAATCTTAAATATGTCTTCATTTTCTTGTGATTTATTCTTTCAGCTATTGGGTATTTATGGACATGTTATTTAATCTTCACTTATTTGTGAATTCCCCATTTCCCTTTGTTGTTGATTTCAAATTTTATTTCTTGTGGTGAAAGAAAAATGCTTTGTATAACTTAAGAACTTTAAAATCTATCAAGACTTGTTTTGTAAGCTAACTTTTACTCTATCCACATTTCTATGCCCTTGAGAAGCATGTACATTCTTGTTGTCATTGGGTGAATGTTTTATAGATGCATGTTAGGTATGGTTGGCTTATAGCCTCTATCAAATTGATTTCTTTGTTGATCTTAGGTCAAATTATTTTAACCTTATTGAAGTTTTATCTTTCTGTTACTCAGACTGAGTACTCTCAACAGACCTATCTTCAAGTTAATTCGTTCTCCTGCCACCTGAAATCTGCTAAGTTCCTTTAGTGAATTTTCCATTTTAGCCATGATGCTTATTACATCCAAAATTTCTGTTATACTAAAACAATATTTATTGATTTATTGATCTCCTCACTATGTTTAGACATCTTTCTCACAAGTTTTTGCCCTTTTTGACAGGATTTCTTTTACTTTTATGAATTTATTTAGTCTTTGTCTATTAAATTCCATGTCTAGACTTTCTCAGCAATGTTTTCTATTGACTGCATATGTCTTATATATGGATCATGATTTCTTGTTTGTTTGTGATAGGGCCAAAGGTAAGAATCTGTCCAAATAGAACTGTCCTGCTCAGGAAGGAATGCCCCACTCGGGAAGGAAGGAATGCACCAATCCTTAGCCCTTTGAACTCTTCTATTCCCACCCACCTTAAGTGACGTGCTGACTTCTTTTTCAAATTCATGCCACTCACACCCAAGAGTACAAAGGCCATGTTGTTCACATAGAACCTGAACTTTGCTTCCTTTTGTTCATGTCTCAAAATAACCTCTCATTTTCGATCCTTAACCTCTCATTTTGGTGCCAAGAACCTACGATGGGGAGAAGCCCCCTTGGCGGGCCAAGATACACCTTGTTGGACCCACTCCCAATTAGGTGGATTCTTGTTCTGATGAGATGAAGGGAAATGGGGACCCCTCTGACCCCTGCCCAGAATTCATCCATTTAATAGTGAGGTGAGCATTCATACATCACCCCTTTCTGAGCCTTTTTAACCAACCCCCCTCTCTCACTTCCTTCATTTCTGGACCTTTCAAGCATTCATATATGACCCCTCTCTGAACCTTTTTAACTTTTCTTCCCTTTCTACACTCTGGGCCAAAAAACTCCTTGAGTCTATACCACCTAAATCCAGTGCCAGTCATGGACTAACCCCAGTGGGTCAGACTCAACCGTCCAGTGCCTTGTGAGTGGGGATGCCCTCCTGTGAACCTGGAACACTCTTTTCCAACTATTTAAAGTTCATTCGAGGAGATTGAATGACCAGCTCCCCAGCCCCAGACTTGGCAACTTCCTTCCTTCTCCCCCTGGTAAGTTCTTTTTTCATCCTTATTTTAATGTCATTTATTTTCTACCTCCAGTTTCCAATATGGGAACTACTCAGTCATGGATTCCCCCTTCTTCACCTTTAAGGTGCCTCTTAACTCTCCTCAAGCCTCTACACCTTTATCTTGACTTTAAACTCATCTTTTTCTGTAATGCCACTTAGCCTATGTACAAACTAGACAATGGCTCATGATAGCCTAAGAATGGCACCTTTGACCTTTCTATCCTCACTGACCTCAACAATTACTGAGGTCAGGGACTGGGGCAATGGTCAGAAATCCCTCACATCCAGGCCTTCCTCCTCCTCCAAAATATTCCTTGTTTGTGTTTGTCTGGTGAACCTTCTCAAATTTTCCTTGCACGGGCCAAACCAGCCCTCCCCAAACCCCCTGTTTCTCCCCTGTCTTCCTTCGACCCAGCAGACAACCCTCCCTCTTCTGCCCCTCCACAATCTCCCAATCACAACCTCCTCCTTACCTGAATTCCACCCCATCCGGCTATCTCCACTGCCCCCCACCCACTTTCCATAACACGTGAATGGAAAGGAAAGAATGGTGGACCCAGATGGGAAAGGAAAGATGGCAGACCCAATTTCCCCACCTCATACTAGGTCCAGTCACACCTTTGGGCCTTACAGTTGCTGACAACTACAACCTCTGTACACCTTCTGCGAGGTTGTGGGGACAGAAGTTATCATCAAGGTTCATGTCCCCTTTTCTCTCTTAGGTCTGTCCTACATAAGTCAGAAGCTAGGTTCGTTCTCCAGAGATCCCACAAAATACTCTTAAATCAGATATCTAACCCAACCATATGATCTGACCCGGAATGATGTATGTCACCCTCACCACCACCCTAACTTCAGAGGAGAGGGAGCAGGTCTGGACCTAGGCCCAGGGTCATGCTGAATATCTGTGGAGGACAGACTAAACCCTGCTGGAGGGGGCTAGGGTCACCCCCCAGGAAGACACCATTTGGAATTACCAATCAGATACTCCTGGGGTCCATAGCCACATGGTCCAGTGCCTTTAGAGGGACTAAGAAAAGCAGCCCATAAGGCTGTCAATTATGACAAATTAAGAGAAATAACTCAGAAATGGGATGAAAATACTGCCCAATTTTTAGCCCATCTTAACGAAGCCCTCCACCACGACACCACCCTACCACTGGCGAGCAGCGAGGGTGGACTCATTATCAACATGCGTTTTACTTCTCAGTATGCCCTTGATCTCCAGAAAAAACTCCCAAAATCCCCCCAGGGCCCTCAGAAGCCCCAACTAGATCTCATTGACCTGGCCTTCAAGGTCTTTAATAACTGAGAACAGGCCTTTTATCTGTAGTACCTCTCAGAGCTCCAGTTATTGGCTTCTGCCATTACACAAACCCCAGCTGCTTCTTGAACACCTCTGGACCGTCTGGGAAAAGAAAGCCTCCTCTGAGACCATGCTTCTAGTGTGGCATACCTGGCACTGGGAGTGCCCAAATCCAACCCCAAGCCATGTCCAGCCTGTGGAGGTCCTCCCTGGAAGACTGACTGCCCAGGTCTTTCTGAGGATCTAGTTTGCCGTCACTCCCAGGGCCTGGCTGATTTCCCCAACCTCTTAGGCTTGGCTACTGAAGAGCAAAGATTCCTGGAGAGTCAGCAGGCCGCTTGGACAATCACAGGACGGAGCTCTGGGTATCTATGCTAGTGGAAGGTAAGCCAATCTCTTTTCTCATTGATACTGGGGCCACGTATTCCATCTTACTCCTCTATACAGGTCCTCTACAACAGACAGAGATCTTGGTGGTGGGTATTGACAGCAATTTACTATACTCTCATGCCATTTCACCCTTGTGGCATTCATTTATTGGACACTCTTTCTCACAATCATTCCTTATCTTTCCTTCATGCAGCATTTCCCTACTAGGCAGAGGCAGCCTGTCAAAATTACAAGCAACCCTGTCGATTCCCGCCGGCTTCCACTCTCAATACCCATCCTGCTTCTCTCTAACCCCTCCCCTACAACCCCTCAGTCTGACCTCCCTGCAGACCCTGTTGTGTGGGATACCTCTCTTCCTTCTATGGCTTCCCATCATTCACCCATCCTCATTGCCCTCTGACCTCAACATTCACATTCTTCCCTTAAATCATACCCAATCTTCGAGATGGCCCTCAGGGGCATTAAACCACGCAACCTCAAATTCCTGTCAGCTGGTATTCTCAGACCTACTAACTTGCCCTACAACACTCCCATCCTTCCTACAAAAACAAAAACAAACCAAAAAACAAAATGGTTCATATTGGTTATTTAAGACCTCACAGTCCATCAATGAAATTGTTTAGCCTATGCACCCAGTAGTCGCTAATCCCTATACCCTCCTATCTATCATTCTTTCCAATACCTCCCATTACCCAGTTTTAGATCTCAAAGATGCCCCTTTTTTTTTTTTTACCATCCTCATCCATGAGCTCTCCCAACCCCTGTTTGCCTTCACCTGGACTGACCCTAATTCCTCCACCAGCCAACAGCTCACCTGGACAGTTCTCTCACAAGGATTAGGAGACAGCCTTCATTTCTTTGGTCAGGCACTTCAGGCCAACCTCCAGCAGTTAACTTTACCAAAAAATTCCACAGTTCTTCAGTACATAGATTACCTTTTCTGATGCAGCCCCTCCCCCATTGCCTCCCAGCAAGACACCATTCACTTACTCTCTTTCTTCACCACCAAGGGGTACAGAGTGACCCCTTCCAAAGCCCAGTTAACCTCTCCCTCTGTTCCATACCTCTGCATCCTCTTACAGGAACAAGAAAAACTCATTCTCCCCACCCCTGACCACATTCAGGTCATCTCCTCCTTACCCTTTCCTCAAACAAAAAATGACCTCTTCTCCTTCCTGGGGTTTCTAAGATATTTTAGAACCCAGATTCCTAATTTCGTGGCATCAGCTAAGCCTCTATGCACTGCCACTAAAGTTTCTCCAATGGACCTCCTAGACCCGCACCAGCTTTGGTCAAGTTTTTTCTCTCCCTCCTCTTCTCTCTGTCCCAAGCACACTCTCTCTACCTTCCTGATCCTTGTTTTTCATTTTCACCTCAGTGTTAGATCACCAAGGATGTGCAGTAGGGATTCTAACCCAGAAACCTCACAATAATCTCCTACCAACAGCATTCCTCTCAAAATAGAATTCGCAGCCCCCTGGCTGGCCCTCTTGCCTCCGCCCAGTGGTTGCATGTCCCTCCTTTGCTTGGAGCCCCAGAAACTTACCCGCCATGCCCCCACCTGTCTACTTACCCCTCATAACATTCCATCCCTTTTGAAACACCAACTCTTATCATTTTTCATTTCTGCACCTGGCTTACTCTAGCTTCTAATCCTCTTTAGAGAAAACCCAGACCTCCACTTTCTCCCTGGCCCTGCATATAACCCCTCATCTCCATTAGCCGCCCTCCACTCACATGAGCCTCACACTTCTCAGAACTCATTCCATGATTGCTGGCCTTTAATCACAGTAACATTACACCTTTTCCCCAACAGCTCCCTCTTTTCTTACCTAACCCCTAAGACATCTGGTCTATCGATGGCAGTTGTTCTAGGTCCACTGCTCACTCAGAAAGGCAGGCTTTGCCATTGTGTCTTCTTCCTGTATTGCTGCCTCTACTACTCTGTCCCCTGGCACCTCCTCACAGCAGGAAGAACCCTTAACCCTTAACCCTCACTAGAGCCTTACAACTTGTATGAGGCTGCTCCATTAACATACACACAGATTCTAAGTGTACTTTCCACATAATCCATCACCATGCAGCTGCATGGCAAGAAAGAGGATTCATTACCACCCAGGGCTCTTCTATTGTCATTGTCACACTCATTAAAAACCTCCTAAATGCAGCCACTCTCCCAAAAGAAGTAGCCATCATCCACTGTAAAGGCCACTGAAATAAAACAGATACAATTTCCAAAGGCAATCAAAAAGCTGATATAGAAGCCAAATGAGGGGTTACACCCCACCCCAGCCCCAGAAGGCCAGTACTTGTCCTTTGATAAATTCTCTCCAGTATACACATCTGAAGAACAGGACAATTAATGGCATCTTCCCACATGAGGAGAGTGGTTTCTTCAACAAGGAAAATTGATTCTGCCTTCCTCCCAAGCACAAAATATCCTCTCTTCCCTCCACAATAACCTTCACATTGGCTTCAAGCTTCTTTACACCATTCTTTCTCCACTCCTTTCTCACCCACAATCTATCTTCCCTTTTATTTATTTATTTTTATTAAATCATGGCTGTGTACATTAGTGCAGTCATGGGGTACAATGTGCTGGCTTCATATACAATCTGAAATATTTTCATCCAACCATTCGACATAACCTTCATGGGATTTTCTTCATTATTTTATGAAAACATTTGTATTCTGCATTTAGTAAGTTTCACCTGTACCCTTCTAAGATGCACCATAAGTGTGATCCCATCATTTACCCTCTCTCCACCCATTCTCCCCTCTCCCCTTCCCTCCCTTGCCCCTTTCCCCATATTCTTGTGATTAAAGATTTAAACTTAAGACATGCAACTATAAAACTACTAGAAGAAAGTGCAGGGAAAACTCTTGAAAGAATTGGCTTGGGCAAATACTTTATGAAGAGGACCCCCCAGGCAACTGAAGCAGTATCAAAAATACACTACTGGGACCTGATCAAACTAAAAAGCTTCTGCACAGCCAAGAACACAGTAAGTATAGCAAGCAGACATCCCTCAGAATGGGAGAAAATATTTGCAAGTTATGTCTTCGACAAAGGTTTAATAACCAGAATCCACAGAGAACTCAAATGTATTAGCAAGAAAATAACAAGTGATCCCATCTTAGGATGGGCAAAGGATTTGAAGAGAAACTTATCTTTTCTTTTTAAACAGACAACCTGGGCAGTGCCTGTGGCTCAGCGAGGAGGGCACCGGCCCCATATACCAAAGGTGGCGGGTTCAAATCTGGCCTCAGTGGAACTGCAAAAAACAGAAAAATAGCCCAGCGTTGTGGCGGGTGCCTGTAGTCCCAGCTATTCAGGAAGCTGAGGCAAGAGAATCACCTAAGCCCAGGAGTTAGAGGTTGCTGTGAGCTGTGTGATGCCACAGCACTCTCCTGAGGGAGATAAAGTCAGACTCTGTCTCTACATACACACACACACACACACACACACACAAAACCAAAACAGATAACCCAGTGTTGCACAATCTGCACCCTGTCTCATCCCAAGGAGCCATGAAAACACCCCCTTTTCCCACACATCAGGTGGGGGAAACCTCCACATAAGTCTGGGACCAAACCTCCAGATAAGACTGGCAGATTAACTTCACCCACATGCCTCCTGTACGAAAATACAAACTTCTCCTAGTTTGGGTCGATATTTACTCAGGGTGGGTTGAAGCCTTCCCCACAACAAGCAAGTAAACCAAGGACTTTGTCTCTACCTACTCAGCCATATTATTCCTAGATTCAGTCTGCCTAGCTCCATTTAGAGCCACCATAGCCCAGCTTTCATTAGCCAGATTAACTCCCAAACTTCACAAACCCTAGGAATTCAGTGGCATTTACATGCTCCTTACAGGCCTGGATCTTCAGGAAAAGTAGAACAAATGACAACATTTGTTCTTAAACAACATCTCACTGAATTAGTGCTCCAACGCAAACAAGATTGGTAAGTCTTTCTAGCTACACAATGGACTATGACACACACATGCACACACAATGGGACCTCTGTAGGTTGACCCTTCAGGGGACCACAAACTGGTCAACATACACAGGTAGTCAATGTAAGGAAATAAGCTTTAGTACATGTTGTGTATGTTCGGTCTGTGACAAGTAGGTCAACTTAAGGAGGTGATCAGCTATGGAGGTTCTACTGTGCGTGCTTGTGTACACACAGGGTGCCAAAAATGTATACACATTTTAAGAAAAAAAATAACACTCAATATACACCAATAATGTTTGTCATCTTGTATATGATATTTTGCATCCATTGTAATCGCAGCTGTCAAACGTGACTTGAGTATTACAATTTTAACACAGTTTTTTTCTTTCTTGAAATGTGTGTGGATTTGTTGGCACACTGTGTATACATACACACACAAGCACATACGAGGACACTTATTACAGGAATTGGCTCACATGGTTATGGAAACCAATATATCCTGAAATCTGCTGTCTGCAAGCTGGAGAACAGGAAAGCTGGTGGTGTAGTTTAGTTCAAGTCCAGAGTCCCAAGAACTAGGAGCGCCAGCATCCAAGGGTGGGAGAAGGGGGGCATCTCAGCTTATACAGACAGCTAATTCTCTCCTCCACCCTTTTTGTCCCATGCAGGCCCTCCAGGGGTTTGGGTGATGCCCTCCCACACTAGGGAGGATACTTTAATTTCACCAATTAAAACACTAATTATCTTTTGGAAACATCCAGACACTCATGCCAAAAATATTGGTTTATGGCCCAGTCCCCATAGCTCAGTAAGTAGGGTGCCAGCCACACACTCTGAGGCTGGCGAGTTTGAGCCCGGCCCGGGCCTGCTAATTAACAATGACAACTGCAACAAAAAATAGTAGGGCATTGTGGTGGGCACCTGTAATCCCAGCTACTCAGGAGGCTAAGGCAAGAGAATCACATAAGCCCAAGAGTTGGAGGTTGCTGTGAGCTGTGATGCTATGGCACTCTATCGAGGGCAACATAATGAGACTCTGTCTCAAATAATAATAATACTGATGATAGTTTACCAGTTATCTGGGTGTCCCCTAGCCCAGTCAAGTTAACACCTAAAATTAGTCATCACAGATGATAAAGGTAATATTAAGAGGGTTATAGAGGACTTGAGGTGGGTGCTCAAGCTCACACCTCTGACTTTAGCCAGGAGGCCAGAGGGCCTTAACAGTCTAGCAGAGGGGCAGATGTAATGAGCTAAAAAGAGTTGATACTCAGACTCCAGCCTCCTGAAAGCTACTGCACAAAATTGCCACTGACAGTGTTGGTCTTGGGGCTTTGCTAATGTTTAATTTCCCCCAGTGCGTTGGCCTAGATGAATGCTGCATGGGCTGCTGGGCAGAGTGATTGGGACAGCACCAAGCTGCACCTTCCTCCCAGCCTGCCAGAGTGAGCTAAACAGTTTCCAATTCAGTTAAGGAAGCTGAAGATAACTTGAAGTTCTATTGAATTGAGTCTTTTTCAGAAGTGAAGAACCTTTAAGTAGATTACAATGTGATATTCTTGGCCATTTTCTGTGGAATGGAGGAGGGGTGGGAGGTAGTGCGTGGTTGAGTTGCTTCACAAGGTGGAAAATGGCTTGTTTCTGGCTCATCTGAAGTTTCATGGCTATTGTAATATGATTAAACAAGGCATAAATGAAGCTTTGGCACACATTCCGTTCAACAATCTATCATATGCCAGTAACTGAGCTGTGTTCTCAGGATATAAAGCTGAGGGAGGTGTAGTCATCAAGAGGCCAGCAATCTCTCAGCATTGCTACAGTACAGGGAGGCGTTGGCACGGCAAGGACACGGAAGAGAGAGCGATCAATGCTTCCAGGAGATGAGCCATTCAAGGAACACTGCGGGAGCAGGCAGCCTTCGCCCAAAGCTTGAGATGAATCGAGTAGTGTCCAGGACAGAGGAGGCAGGCGGCCATGAGTCCTGTGGCTTGTTGGGGAAGTGGTTGAACATGACAGTGGACAGTGAGGGGCTCTCAAAGGGGAAGCATAGAGAGAGAAGCAGTGTGGCCTGTGTCTCAGAACGATAGCTCTGGGCGTAGCAGGGAGGGGGCACATTGGCTGCTGTCTTTGCACGGGGGTCAGGGACTTGTACAGAGGATGCTACCAAGCCTGGCTGTGTCAGCGATGAGGCGGGGTGGGATGGATGTTCCCCAGGCAGAACAAGCAGGATGAGGGGTGCAGAGAGGGAAAGGCAGAAGCCCCCAGCTCAAGAGCTGGGAGAAGAATGACACCTCCTAACAGCACAGGGCAACTGGTGGAGATGACGGGTTTGGGGAGGAAAAGACTCATTGAAAAAAAAAACAAACAAATTAACAAACAAACAGCAACCCAAAACCCTTCTTATGTTAGAGTGATAAGACTTACGGGAAAATGTCAAAAAGCATGGAGAATACCCATAAGCCCATCACCCCGTTTCACCTCATTGCAAGAAATGAATGCTGATAGCATTATTATCAAAACTCTGGACTTTCTTTAAATTGTACCAGCCAGGGTGGTTCATGTTTAGTTCTCTGCAGGAGGTGCTCAAAGACATACTTGGAGGTAAAGGTCACTACATGAATAATGGGACTTTTGTTTGCCTTTTTTGGCGGAGATAGCATTTTTTTTCTCTGTCTCTTTGATGTCATTTTATTTTAGGTTATCATGTTTAAAATCTAAATTCCTCCTTTTCTCTGGGGTCTCAGTTTTATTTTATTTTATTTTTTTACTTGCTAGAGTTAAATCCACTTACCTCATTGTGTCTTCCAAGAGGAAGGTCAGCTTTCATGCTTACTGAGCACGTCTGGGTGCTGGCATGGGCCTTATCCCAAACCTGTGGCAAAGGCCTGCCAGCAGGGAGGCCCTGCCTTATCCGTTTTGTCCACGGCAGTTTGATGCATGCTCTGCTTTGCACTCTTTCCTTGTATTTCTTTTCTTTTTCTTTCTTTCTTTCTTTCTTTTTTTGAGACAGTCTCACTCTGTTGCCCAGGTTATAGGGCCATCACATCATAGCTCACAGCAACCTCAAACTCTTGAGCTCAAGAGATCCTCCTGCCTCAGCCTCCCGAGTAGCTGGGACTACAAGTGCCCACGGTGACACCTGGGTATTTTTCTATTGTTAGTAGAGATGGGGTCTCACTCTTGCTCAGCCTGGTCTCAAACTCCTGAGCTCGAGCAATCCTCCCACCTTGGCCTCCCAGAGTGCTGGGATTACAGGCATGGCCCCTGCAAGCAGCCTTTCCTTGTTATTTTCTCTATTTTTCTTCATAATGATATAGTGTTAGGCGCTTTTTCTTTCTCCGTGATTGTGAAGGTGACATTATTCTTTTCATGCTCCTAGTGGGTGCCTTTGTGTTGCTGCAACTTTCCTGCAAGTTCTTATCAAAGTCCTCCACCCTGTCCTGTCCGGTGATCTGTGGTCCTCTGTGACTTGGCCTCAGAGCAGCTTTGAGGCTGAGGATGGGGATGGGGGACCACACCTGCCTCCCCCAAAACATTTCCTTTGCACTTCTCCTGACACTGGAGTCGTGCTTGCCTGGTGCCAGTCTCTCCTCTGCTACCCCACTCTGCAAGTTAGTTTGCTGTCAGCGGGGGCTGGGAGTCTCCTCTACACCTGTCCCTCCCTGGTCTCCTTCAGTCCTGCAGCTCTGAGTGCCACTCCCAGTCCACAGCCCCAGTTGCCAGCTCTCATCTGAAGCCGACTGGCCTCTGGAAAACTCTGCTTGGATGTCCCATTGGGGACCCAACACCATACTTCTGTACCCTGCTGCTCTTCTGTCCTACAGCCCAAGAAGTCACTCTTTTCTCTTTTTCCTCACCCCCGCCACAACCACACCACCATCATTAGCAAGTTCTGCAGATCCCTATAAAATATGCTCATTTCTTATGCTTCCCCCTATTCCCCTGCACCCACCAAGAGCTCTTTCTGGATTAATTGCAAAAGCCGTTACATGTTCGCCTCTGCCTCCTACCCACCCCCCTACTCAGGAGGCGGAGTGGGCTTTTGTCATTGTAAATTAAATTATGACACTTATTTGCTTAAAGAAACAGGTGCTTTTTCTGTTGCTGGTGGGAGCACAAAATGTTACAGAACATAATGAGTGGCCATTGGAAATTTCCATCAAGATCAAACCTACATCACAACAAATGTACCTATCCTTTGCCTCAGAGAGGGCCCCAGGAATCTGTCTTCTGCATATATGTCTTAGCACACATGCAAAGTGATGCATGTACAAACTCCCCCTGAGCATCACTGAAACAGCAAAACATCACAAACAACTCAAAACCCCCCAAGAGGAAGCCAGACCCACAGGATAAGCTGGAGTACGTCTCACCCGACAACATACTTCAAAGCAGCGAAAACAAATTTGAGGAAGGCCTCCCTGTGCTTCTATGAAATACCTTCCGAATATGCTGCCACATGAAAAGGAAAATTAAAATAGTACTTTGTAGTAGGCTGTCTTTTTTAGAAGAAAGGAGAAAGAAGAATCTGTATTGCCTTGAGGGTGAGCAGTAGAGAAGCCAGCAATGGGGGAGAAGTGAGACTTCTCATTGTATCCCTGGCTACAGTGTTTTGATTTGACTTTCGGATCTTGTTGAATGTGTTGCTGACATTACACACAGATACTTGCACACAGGCTTCGGAGACTCCTACCAGCTCCCGGTGGAGATGCACGCCCCTTAGCACAGGCTCTGGGGGCTGCGTAATCAGGTCTCCAGTCCTCTGCCTCCCCTTAGGTGGCTTCACCTGAGCCTTCCCTTGCCTGGCTGGAATGTCTCAGGTTTCAGAGCACCCAGGTCACTCTTTCAGAAAAGGCCTTGCTGGCCAAGCAGTGGCTGAGACTTTGACTCCTACCTTTTAACTCCCTACATGCCGTATCTGTGCAAGATGTGTACTTTGTAATTTTCCAGTTTATTGTTAGTTTCTTGTGTAACTTCCCCACTGGCAGTTTGCTCTAGGAAAATAGACACCACTTCTTTTCATTCAAAATCCTAGGCACTCTGGGAGTGGTGGCTCATGCCTATAATCCTAGCACTCTGGAAAGCTGAGGAGTTGGAGACCAGCCTGAGCAAGAGCCAGATCCGTCTCTAAAAATAGCCGGGCATTGTAGCGGGCGCCTGTAGTCCCAGCTACTGAGGAGGCTGAGGCAAGAGGATTGCTTGAGCCCAAGAGTTTGAGGCTGCTGAGAGCTATGATGCCACAGCACTCTACCCAGGGTGACAGAGTGAGGCTCTGTCTCACCAAAACAAACTAAACAAGTCCTAGCTGCTCAATATATATTTTTTAAACTTCATTGGCATTAATATGTGGATACAATATTTAGGTTACATTGTTCTCACTTCCTGGTTAAAGTTGCGTTTGTAGAAGAGCCTCTCACCCAGGGGGCATGTTATACACGTCAGATCCAGCCTCATGCCCTCCCTCCTTCTCAATACATTTTTTGACTATACAGGAAAAAAAAAGGAAACTTTTTACATCTAATTAAACTTCTCTATGAAAAAATCTAATTAAACTGTTTCTATGAAAAAATCTAATTAATGAAATTATGAAAAAAATGATTTTTTTCTCACTTTCAATGAAGAATTTTATTTATTTTTGCTTTCTTGGATATTCAATCCCCCGTACGACACCACCCCTCCTCATAATATACTTGGAAATCTTTGGAAATTTGACTGATTCCCCCCCCCCCAGCTCTGTATAATGGACATTTGATATTTACATGTTCTTTTTAAAAAATGAATTTTCCATACAGATTGTTAGCATGTTTATTATGTTTATTTATACCTAAATCTGTATGTTCAAACTGTTTTGAGACTACACCAATAATTCTGTCTTTCTTATCTTTGGGTGTTTATTTTCCTGTTTCTACCCCTCTGCTGAAGCTTGCCTTCTGTCTTCATCTGCTCAGGCTGCTTTAAGGAAATACCACATGCTGGGAAGCGTCAACAACAGAAATTTATTTTCTCACATTTCTGGGTGCTAGAAACCTATGCTCAAAATGCCAGCAGAGTGATTTCTGGCGAGGGCTCTTCCTGGCCTGTTGACAGCTGTCTTTTCACTGTGTGCTCACATGGCCTTGTGTACACTGTGGGCCTGCAGGCAGGGAAGAAGGGAAGGTGGGTGGTGGCAGGAGAGAGCTTCTTCTTATAAGGATACTAGTTCTATTAGGGCCCCTCCTTTATGACCTGATTTAACCTTAATTACCTCTTTGAAGGGCCCTGCTCCAAATACAGTCACACGGGGGGTCAGGGCTTCATCAGACATAGGAATTTAGGGGGACACAATTCATTACGTAATATTACATCTTCTGGTCTCCTTATGTTTATGTCCTTCTCACATATAAAATATATGAACAACCATCTTAACAGCCTCCCAAAGTCTTACTTCATTGCAGAATCAAATCTAAGTCCAAATTCTCTCCTAGATTCATCTAAATCACATATGGGTGATAAAAACTCTTTCCTGGCTGCAATTCTGTGGAACGAGACAAATTCCATGCTTTTGAAACACAATAGGATTCTTCCTTTCACGCAATGTTCAAAGATTTGACTCAGCACCCATAGCTCAGTGGTTAGGGCACCAGCCACATACACCGGGCTGTTGGGTTTGAACCTGGCCCAGGACTGCTAAACGATAATAACAACTACAACCAAAAAATAGCCAGAGGTTGTGGCGGGCGTCTGTAGTCCCAGCTACTTGGGAGGCTGAGGCAAGAGGATCACTTAAGCCCGAGTTTGAGGTTGCTGTGAGCTGTGACCTGATGGCACTCTACTCAGTGTGACATAGTGAGACACTGTCTCAAAAAAAAAAAAAAAAAAGTTCCAAGATTTCTCTGCAGGGGGTGTCCAGTCTGCTTCAGTGTGTGGTGTTGGGGGGGGATAGAAGTTGGGGTGGGAAGCTGGGGGGACACAATGCTGGTTTTGTGAGGAATTTTTTTGTTTTGCTTAGCTGCGATTTGTGATGTGGGGTACTGTGAAAAGTATGCATATTTGTGTATTAAATGCGTGGCCCAAGACAACTCTTATTCTTCTAATATGTGGCAGAGAAAAAACATCTATTATTTTAGGTGCACAG
Source organism: Arctocebus calabarensis (assembly GCA_963573935.1). Classification (NCBI taxonomy): domain Eukaryota; kingdom Metazoa; phylum Chordata; class Mammalia; order Primates; family Lorisidae; genus Arctocebus; species Arctocebus calabarensis. The sequence continues at coordinate 20,961 of CAUYON010045900.1, forward strand.
AGTTAAGTTCATTTTTATAAGATTTGAGCAAAAGCTTTAGGAATGAAATTATTCTGTTTGAATTCAGCCTGCAAATCAATGAGAAACATTTGTTCTATCAAAGTGGTGTTTGAACACGATTCTCCACGTGTCCGCCTCTCTGTTCTCAGACTCTGCCAGTTTGTTCTTCATCTCCTTTTCCCTACGTTTTTTCTCTCTCTCTCCTCCATCCATCTTGCTCCAACACGAACCACCCTCCTGCTCCTGCCTGCCTCTCCCATACAGAGTGCTCCCGCGCCGTCAGGCTGTCTGCAGGTTCTTCCTCCCGCTGTCTCTCTTCCGCTTGCCTCGCCCTGTCTTTAGATTCTTCTGTCTTCACTCAACTCACGTCACTTTTAACTATATATTTAGTCCCATCTTCTTTCTCTCTGGTTCTTAAGCTCTTACTCTGTCTGTGCCTTTTACCTCCTGGCTTTACCAGTGATGTTCTTCCTCTGCCTAAGCACAAGCACTTTCCCCAGGGCAAGCAGGAGTAGAAAATTCACTAAGCAAGCAGCCAAGGATGTAAGCAGGGCTGTGGAAGCGCCCTGTTTGCTGGGCCCCCGAACTCCATGCAGGCAAGGCCATTCCATCCAACCTACGGGACTGCGCTAACGTAACCAACAACCTGGTGTGCCCGGGACTGTGCACCTGTTTGTCAATGAAAGTTCCATGTTCTGGGAACTATTTCAGTCTCTGTAGAATTAGGACAGCTGTCACCCAACATGTTGCTAAATCTTTGCATGCAGCCCTTTCATCAAACTATTCTCACCTTGACTTCTGACCCTAGACTTTTCTTTGTTCTATAGTAACTTCCTGGCAAGGCCATTTCTGTCAGTAAGTCTTGCACCTTGTAAGTCCTTTGCACCTTGTCTAGATCAGTGTAGGTAGTGCCATATCTTGATTGCCACATTTTTTTTTTGATACAGAAGGTGCTTCAGGCAGGAGACAAGCCATTTTCCACCCTTGGTATCTAGTCTTTCCTAAGGTATCGCCTTGAACTTTTACTTTTCTGTATCTTGGTGTGTTCAGACCTCCCAATGAACCCATTTGACTATCTCAAAATCCTTACTCTTTCCTTCCCAGTACTCTGTTTCTGGATGTTTTAGCCAGGGAGGATTTGGTAGCATGAATGAAGCAATCACTCAATTTAACTTATAAGAAAGATGATGGCAGTTAACAAAAGAAAATAATAGATAATGTGAACTTCATCCAAATTTGAAAATTTTGTCCATCAGAAAAAAGCATATGGAAAAAGTAAAAAGACAAACCCCAGAATGTGAGAAAGTATTTGAAAAACATGTATCTGATAAAGGATTATTATCTGGAATATGTAAAGAACTATAGATCAACAACAAAAAATATCTGTTCATTTTTTGCCCATTTTCTCATTGTCTTTTTTGTTTTCTTAATGTTGAGTTTTTGATTGTCTTTATGTATTCTAGCTGCTAACCCCTTGATATGTGATTTGTAAATATTTTCTCACTGTCTGTAGCTGATATATTTATTCTCTTCTCAGAGTCTTTTGCAAGTTATCAATCTTGAAGAGCTCTGAAAGTCTATTGTTAGACTTTTAGGCATCAAGTAATGTAAGAAAACCCTGCCTACCCCAGATTCTAAATATTTTTTTCATAAATTTCCTTAACATTTCTGTAGTTGACATTCTATATTTAAGGCTATGAAACATTTTACTTGTTGTATAAGGTATGAGGTTTAGGTTCAAGTTCTTTTTTGTCCCTTAGTGGATGTCCAATTGCTTTAACACTATTTTAACAAATGATTAGCATTTCTCCATTTAGCTGCTTTTATACTGTTGCTAAAATTGGTTGGGCATATTTGTTTGGGTCTATTTCTAGGTACTTCACTCTGTTTCACTGATCTATGTGGGGTATACACATTGTAGGCAATTTTGTGGGGAGTAAATTGATCATCCCCCAAAAGTGTATGATTGCACGTAAAATAGATGAATGCAGTGTGTCTAGATACAAATGACCAGTAACAGTACCTTCAATTCAACTTGGAAAAGTAATAGGCAGACAGCATCTCTTAAAATGTGTATACAATTTTTTGGCACCTTCTGTATGTTTCTCTCTCCCCAATACCACAATGTCTGGACTGTTGTCCTTATAGAGTAAACCTTAATAGCAAGTACAATGCTTCTTCCCACTTTATTTTTCCTTTTCTATTTCTGATCACACAATCTCATTACTAGGTATCTACCCAGAATAAAAAAAAAATCTTTTTACAACAAGGACATTTCCACAACATTCACTGTAGCTCAACTCATAATCGCCAAGATATGGAATCATCTCAGGTGCCCATCAACCCAGGAATGGATTTATAAACTGTGGTATGTGTATGCCATGGGGTACTATTCAGCCATAAAAAGGTGGAGATTTTACATCTTTTGTATTTAGCTGGATGGAGTTGAAGAACATTCTTCTTAGTAAATTATCACAAAAATGGAAAAGCAAGGATCCAGTACGTGCAATACTAATACAAAGCCAGAAGATAAACAACTACATGCCCATAGGAGAGAAAAACAAAATTAAATTTGAGTGGGAGAGAGGAGGGGGTGTGGGGAGGAGTGAAAAAGAATGGTAATCTCTCACTCAATGGGTGCATCCCTTGGGTGAAGGCCTCAGCTACAACTTGAACTTTATCTAACAAATGCAAACACTTTAACCTAATTATTTGTACCCTCATATTAATCTGAACTTTTTAAAAAAAGATTGTTTTAATGAATATAGGGTCCTTACCTTTCCATAAAATATTTAGAATAATACAAATAATAAATACAATATATTTATTGTTTTATGCAATTATTATTTTAGAATAATACAAATTTTGTCTATGTCTATGAAAATTCTCTCTGGGATTAAAATTAGGAATTAATTAAAATTAGAAATTGCATTAAACATATACATCAATTTTGGAAAAGTTGACATCTTTACCATTTTTGAGTTTTCTAATGCATGAACATGGTACATCCACCTATTTATTTAGGTCTTTGATTTCTTTCAGCAGCATTTTGCTATTTTCAACATATAGGTCTCACATAGGTTTTAAATGCCTTTCTAAGTTTAATTTTATTTGGGGGTGATTGCAAATGTTGTTGTTTCTGCATATTCATTCTTAGCATATAAAATTGAGGTTGACATTTGTCTATTGACCTCGTAAACTAGGACTCTGCTGAATTTACTTATTAGAAGAATTTTCTTATAGAATCCTGGGAGTTTCTGTGTAGATAATCAGATCATTTGCAAATAGGAACAGTTTTATTTTTTTCCTATTTGATCAATATGCCTCATTTCTTTTTCTGGTCTTATTAAAGTGTCTAGAACATCCAGTACTATTTCAAATAAGAGTGATGATTGTTGATATTCCAGTTTAGAGGAGGTGGAAAGTAGTAAGTAAGCTGTTAGCTATAGTTTGGGGATTTTTTTTTTCTAAATGCTCTCTATCAAGTTGAAAATATTTCTCTGTTTCCAGAGAATTTTTATCATGAATGGATGTTGGGTTTTGTCAGATGCATTCCCCCATCAATTGATAATATCACATGATATTTTTCCTTTATCTTTTGGACATGGTGTATTACACTGATGTATTTCAAACACTGAACCAGCCTTGCATCCCTGGAATAAGTCCAACTTGGTTGTAACTCTTTTTGTATACTAATAATTCAGTTGATAATATTTTGAGGGCTTTTACATATAAATTCATGGGAGGAACTTTTCTTTTGTAAATATTGTCTTAATCAGATTAGCCAGGGTAATTGGCCCTATAAAATGAAATGGAAAGAGCTCATTGCTCTGCTATTTTCTGAAATAGATTGCATGAAATTAGTATGATCTTTCTTCTCTGTTTTCAGAATTCTTTAGTGGAACCACAGGAGCCTAAAGAGTTCTTTTTCCAGATTTTTCAAATGGCAAATTTAATCTCTACAATTGTTACAGGGATATTGAGATTATCTATTTTATCTAGCATAAATTTTCATAGTTTATGGGGATTTTTTGAAGTGTTTCATATCTTCTAAGTTTTTGAATTTATGAGTAATTGCTAATATCACCCCCATGTTATTTCTAAATAGCTGTAGAATCTGTAGTAATAGCCCTTATTTCATCCCTAGTATTATTTGAGTCTTCGCTTTTATTATTTGTCTCTGTTTTTAGAGTTTCAATAATTTTATTAATTTTTTTTTCTAATGAGCCAGCCATTCGTTTTATTTATTTTCTTTATTTTCCTACTTTCAATTTTGATAATTTCTGGTCTGTATAATTTCCTTACTTTTGCTTACTTGAAGTCATTATCTTATTTTCCTAGTTTTGGAGTGAGAACTTAGGTTATTTGAGACTTTTTCTAGTTTCTAATATAAACCTTTCTCTTTTTTGTTGTTGGTACAAGTTGTCTTATTCAAGGTGATTCTTGGTGTGATGTTATCTGTAACTGTGAGTAGGATGTCTTGTTTTTCATGTTAGGAGACTAAGTCTCACTTTGATCCTTTATTTTAGCATGCTTTCAAGCTGTTCAGGTCATGTAAATCTTAGCTTATTTTCATGGGTTGTGTTTCCAACAGCTTAGCAGTTAGAGACTTTGTAGTGTTATATTCCTTTGCTTCGTTTATCTGGCAACTGGGGGTCTCCCACTGTCGTCTGCTGTTGCTGCCTGTAGGGAAGAAGTGGTTTATCCACGTGGATGTGACTGTCTCTTGACTAGAGAGCAAAGAGGGATTCTCTTTAGATGTCTTCCTTACTTTCTTGGTGTCTTTGGAGGAGGAGGGTTTGGGGCTGACAGGAACAAAGAGCATCCAAAACTAGATTGTTTGATGTGACTGAGTCCTGTGGGTATTTTTCTTTTTTTTTTTTTTTTCTTGCCTGGCTGTCCTTGCATCTGGATTGAAAAGAAGAATTTGGCAATTTTGTATAAATTAAGGACTCTATGGCCCAGAGTCTGGTTCCTCTATGTATAACTGAGATACGAAAGGTGAAAGGTTCATATGATTTGAAGAGAAACCAGAGTATTCCACTCCATGGAAATCTTTAGTAAAAAGTGAATATCTGAGGTATAAAGATTTAGCCATTCTTTTATAAAGAATGCCATTGAGATGACAACTGGATAAGTAATCTATGACATATCCATATACTGAAATATTATTCAACAATAAAAATAAACAATTCATTCAAAAACACAATGATCCTTAAATATATTTTGCTAAGTAAAAGAAGAAAGTTCTGAAAGGCTGCATATTATATGATTCAGTTTATATTTTTATTTTTAATTTATTTATTTCCCTTTTCTATTCTTTTCTTTCTTTCTTTCTTTTCCTTTTTTTTTTTTTTTTTTGAGACAGAGTCTTACCCTGTCACCCAGGCTAGAGTACCATGGGGTCAGCCTAGCTCACAGCAATCTTAGACTCCTGGGTTCAAATGATCTTGCCTCACCTTCTCACGTAGCTAGGAATTCCAGCTCCCACCATGACACCAGGCTAGTGGAAGAGAATATATATTTTTTAATACATGGGTGGTGTAGGGGAAATTTGAGGATGTAGATGGTTTTATTTAACACTGTAGTGGTTGACAATTTCACAAACTATTCATTTGTCAAAATCCATAGAAACATTTACCATAAAAAGTGAATTTTATTGATATAAAATTTAAAAAATCAATCGAGATGTGGGGAGAAGATTAAAGCCAGACTGTGATGAATGAATAAACTCTATTACAAATGAATTGCATGAGTACAGTGATGGCAGAGGAAAAATATGAGCTGACATTAGTAAGCTCACAAAGAAGTGTATACTACAAGGGTAAAGACAAAATGAACAGTAGAAAACACTGTACTCTTTGTATATTTGTTTCTCAGAGGGGTTGAATTAAAAATTTCTAAAACCATTTTGTTTGTATGTTATTGTTAAATAAAAAGTAGAGAATGGGGAAAGGAGGAGCCAAGATGGCGGTCTGTAGCCAGCTTTCTGCAGACGCTCCTGTCCAGAAGGAGAGTTAAAGGACAGAAATTTAGTGAGGAAGCCAACGGTTTGGAGCTGAGCCAAGGTCGAGGAACGCACATCAACCCTGCTGGAGCGACCTGTGACCCCAAGGATACAAATAAAAGGAACAGAGCACATCACCAAGCGGACGGGAGTCCCCTCCCCCAAGAGAACAGCTCGCAGTATACGCCATATCTCCATACAAACAAGCGAGCAGAGTTCAGATGTCCTCCCACTCTACCCCAAGGGAGAGACCCTCTAAAAACCGGACCTCCTTCCCCTGTGCCGTGGCACTCTCCTGCCAGGCATAAAGCTGTATGAAACTGTATATATTCTCTACCTGCAAGTTGGAACTCCCGGCACTCCCCTCCACTCTCACCCTGAGGTTTGGAGGTCTCTCCCCCATGAAGTCCAAACTCTTGAACACTTTCTCGAGGGGTGTGGACAGGGCGTGGGTTGCTGCTGGTCTGTGCCGTTCTCCCAGCTTGGGAGCAGTGAGAGAGTAAGCCGAAAAGCAGTTGGCCAGCTGGCTTTGCTAAATTTTGGCCACACCTGGCCCTCAGGGGATGACAGCAGAGACAAAGGACTGAAGCTCACAGATTAAGTCAGGACTATTAGCAGCCCAGCTCTCCTCCACAGGGCAGAAATTCTGCAAACTTGTTCTGTTCTATCAGCTTTTTCATCTACTTTACATCAATCAGGGACAGGGCTGGAACTCAGTGAATCGCCACAGCCCCCATCAAGTACCCAGGTTGTTAGGCCTCACCTCCCCCCCTGCCAACACCAACACAACCGGTGGACTGGCTGAGGAGCCACAGAGCCCCGTGTGACCTAGGCAGGCGCAAACCTCTAGAGCATCTGCTCATTGGAGGGAACTGGACCACAGCCCTGCAGGGTTACCAGAGACTG
>CAUYON010045904.1:0-13868 GCA_963573935.1 Arctocebus calabarensis
CGGGCGCCTGTAGTCCCAGCTACTAGGGAGGCTGAGGCAAGAGAATCACTTAAGCCCAGGAGCTGGAGGTTGCTGTGAGCAGTGTGACGCCATGGCACTCTACCCAGGGCGATAAAGTGAGACTCTGTCTCTACAAAAAAATTAAAAAAAAAAAAAAAAAAAAAAGGATTAAAAAAAAATGCATATACTTACATTTGCATAAATATTTTATTGAATAGTTTTAAGGGGCTTGCAGAACTTCCTTTTAGGTTTGTAGAATTGAAAATAATTTGGCACTTAGACTTTTTGTTTTTGGAGACAGAGTCTTAAGCTGTCGCTCTGGGTAGAGAGCTGTGGTGCATAGCTCACAGCAACCTCAAACTAAAGCGATCGATCTCTTGCCTCAGTTTTTCTATTTTTTAGTAGATATGGGGGTCTCACTTTTGCTCAGGCTGGTCTTCAGCTCATAAGCTCGAACAGTCCACCTGCCTCAGCCTCCCAGAGTGCTAGGATTATAGGTGTGAGCCACTGCAAGTGGCCCTGGCCACTTAGATTTTAAAAAAACTTCCTCCATTCCTTTCTTATAGGTGAAAGCAGCCTTCACAAGAGCTTACAAAAAGGAAGCCCACCTTACTCCATATTCACTTCAGGCAGTAAAGACATTGAGACACAGCACTGGCCTGTCACTGGATTCTGAATATAATGAAGAGTTACATGAGGATGACTCTCAAGCTGATGAGAAAGACCAGGATGCTATAGAAACTGATGCTATGATCAAGGTAGTGTCTTAAGCTGCAGACAGGAGACCCCAAGACTAGATGATCTTTCTTATGCATAATGTGCCTTGTGAACAATGGGGCCTATTAGCAAGAAGCAGTGTAAGTTGAAAATACTTGAATGGTTTTTGTTTGTCATAGTTGAAGATGGAGCAGGAGTAGATTTCATTTTTATAAACAGCTTCTTATAGTGGTGGACGAGCCAAACACCAAGAACATAGACCATCATATTTGTGACCGTATGTTCTGTTAAAAAAAGTTCCATTTTTGTTTATTTAGCCATTGATATGTGCTTTGTTATCCACGGACACACATTTCCATGGCATAATTAAGAAAAAAAAATTTTTTTTTTTTTTGCAGTTTTTGGCCGGGGTTGGGTTTGAACCCACCACCTCCAGCATATGGGGCTGGTGCCCTACTCCTTTGAGCCACAGGCACCGCCCAAGACAGAGCCTCAAGCTGTCACCTTAGATAGAGTGCATGGCATTACAGCTAACAGCAACCTCCAGCTCCTGGGCTTAAGCGAGTCTCTTGCCTCTGCCTCCCAAGTAGCTGGGACTACAGGCGCCCACCATAACGCCTGGCCATTTTTTGGTTGCAGCCGTCATTGTTGTTTGGTGGGGCCCAGGGGCTGGATTCGAACCTGCCAGCTCAGGTGTATGTGGCTGGCGCCTTAGCCCGTTGAGCCACAGGCGCCAAGCCAAGAAAAATATTTTTAATAAAATCTTTTCTCCTTTCTGTTGTCCATGTTTTGCTCCAGCCATCAAACTGCTTGTAGAAGTTTCTCAGTGTCAGGCATCCTTGTTTTTTTGCTGGGAAAGATTAAGATTAGTTGTGGGATTAGTCCACAGACGGCTGAAGGAAAGGACCGTGGTCTGCCCTCTCTCTCCCTGCTCTGTCTGCTGCCTGCCCTTCATTTCTCTCTGTGCAGGGTCAGGAACAGTGGCCGTTCTCCATGGTCACTCTCAAGGAGACCTGAGAGCTTTCTTCCTCTCTCCTTTTCTTCCCCCAAATGGCCATGTTTAGGTCTCTAATCTGGAACTGAAAGGAAATTCTTCACGTAAACATCCTATTTGTAAATTATCTCTTGCTTATTTTGTCTTTCCTAAATATACCTATGTTTTATCTCCAAGAAAACTGCCTTACATGGGAACATACTTTATTTCTAGACAGCTTTTCAGTTTTTACTGCTAGTATTTAAAGGTTGTGACCAGCCCAGTTGTTGCTGAAAAGCAAGCTGCTCAGGGCAAGCAGTTCTTTTTAAATTAACTTGCAGGTAAAGATTAGATTTATTGCAGAGATGAACTTACTTCATTTACTCATAAATACAGTGATTAACTATTTTGTATATCTTTTATCCCATCAACAGAGAAAGACAAAATCTTCAAAGCTTTCAAAACCAGACAAAGATGAGTCCAGAAAAGGAAAAGGAAAACATTTGAAGAAATGAAACTATTTTTCACTACCTTCCAGTAGCCACCTTTTACTCACCTTTCAGACCAATCAAGCAGGTGTAGAGAAAGCCTTGTTTTTCCCAGAGCAACCATGTTTTAGTGTAATGGTAAGACCTGGTGGTCCCATTATAAATAAAGGGCAATGCGACTAGAAGAATGCAACTGATTGGCTCACGTACACCTCTTAGAGGTTGACAGGACTGCTCGTGTCCTCTGCTGTCCCATCAATCCAGTTAGTGTGTATAATTGGAACTAGAAACTATATGCGGGCTTTGGAGTCAGTGGCATGAAGGCGTCTTTTGTCGGCATAAGAATTTATCCTGATAGCCTTTATAGGATCAATTCTGATATATTTTTTTTTAAATGAAGTTCGTATTATGTGGTGAAATTTTGTAAATAAATCATATTACAAAACAAACAAACAAAAAAAGAAATAACAGTTGTACTTTGCCCCATCTTATATGTATAGATCAGTACTTTTCAACCTTTCTTATCTCACATTTTATCTCATAGCACACTTGAACCTATAACCATGGCACACTTAAATTATGTTGATCCAAAAACGAGTAAAAAAAAAAAAAAAAAAAGAAGATACTTATTGTGCTGAAACACTGGTGTATATAGAGTCTGGTAGAAGTGAAGTTTGCCCTTTTGTGCCTGAGTGAGATTCATGATGTTGTTATGTTACAGAATTACAAGCAAATAACACAAATTACAAATAATGACACAAATAACGTCTCCTTTGGGGGCTGGTAATCTATATCACCTTTTATTACAAAATCATAAGCACGTAACTCTGTAACATAACAATATCACAAGCACAATAGGGCATCACCTCTGCTGGTTAAAGTATATTTATGTTTTTTTGGGGAAAATTTATATTTCCTGTGCTTTTATTATTAATCAAGAAATTTTTTTTTTTTGAGGCAGAGTCTTACTCTGTTGCCCCAGACTAAAAGGGCCGTGGCATCATCAAGCAATGGATCGATCCTCCTGCCTTAACTTCCCCAGTAGCTGGGACTACAGGCTCCAGCCACTACGCCCTGCTAGTTTTCCTATTTTTAGTAGAGATGGGTCTCCTCTTGCTCAGGCTGGTCTCAAACTCCTGATTGCAAACAATCAACCCGCCTCAGCCTCCCATAGTGCTGGGATTACAGGTGTGAGCCACCACACCTGGCCTTGTCGAGAAAGTTCAAAAAAGAACTGAACATACTATTTGAATAAAATATAATACGAACAATAATTCACATCCAAGGAGAAATAAGCAGAAGGAATTAGTATCAAATTGGAGATGAAAAATTAGGAAAGGAAAAATAATGGAATTGATGCCTAAACCTAAACGTTAGTTCTTGGAAAAGACTTAATATGATGAAGAATTTTGTGTTAAAGAATCAGCTTCCTGTCAGAAAAAGGAGAACCAAGAAAAATGCAGTATGAGAAAGGGTATGTAGTGCAGAGGAAGGCATTTAAATGTAACAAGTATCAGTGCAACTTTAGCATACTATATTCGAAAATCTTATTGAAATGAATGTTCTTCTTTTCTATGAAAAGATAACCATTACATTTTCTTAAGAAAAAGCAAAAACCAAAATGGACTGGGACCCAAGGAAGAATTAGAAACAGCTATCAAGGAAATTTTTATAAAGGAAAAGAAATGAGGGCCGGTATTTTCATCTGCTATTAGAATGTAAATCAAGTATTTATTGTCATTAAGCTCAAATGGAAAGCTTGTAAAAAAGTTTGCCTGTGATAGAAAATTTATGTAGGTCTTTTATTGTGTTGAATGTAACCAGTCAGTAAGAAAAATAGCAATATTCCAGTAGAAAATGATAATGAGCAGTTTTGTAAAGAAAAATAAGTAAATTTTCGTAAACCCTAAGAAACGTGGTTTGAGTCTCAGTAAAACCTCGCTGGTATTTAAATCAGTGAAGTTTATAACAAAATGACTCTTTTTCTACAACCTGGACTTTGGGGCTTCTGAGGTTCGTGGCAATCTTCAGCAGGTGGTTTGGGGCATATTTCCTTAATTTTCCAAACCTCAGCCTTTTCACCTATGAAATGGGCATAGTAATTCCCAACTCTTTGGATAATGGTGAGGGTTAAATTAGATAATTTATGCCAAACCCTTAATACTGTGCCTGACCCATGCCGGGCTGCAGCTGTTAGCATTATTACTGATACATTGTATTGATCACATAAAAGAATGTGAGTGGTAAAATCCCTGTGCCGGTGAAGACTGGGAGAAACAGCAACTGTCACACACGCCCTTGCCTGACTGGGCGTGTTCTCAGTGAATAGGGACAGTGTCTGACCTTGCCAGCACCCAGCACTGTACCTGCCTGGTCACAGATGGTGTTAATTCTGAGTTTCACTGGATGCTGGCGAGTCTTTGGGGGTCATTGACAGTATAATTCCAGTGTCTTCAACATTGGCAGTTAGCTTCAGAAGTTCCATATCTTGGAATTTATCTTGAGAGAATGCTCCATCATAAATGCAAAAATACTTGTATAACAGTTGTTACTTAATATAAACATGCTTCTCATGGGGAGTGGTTAAGTCGCTGTCCTCATGGAGGCAGATGCTGGTATTTCGGGCTGGCGTGTGTGCCCACAAGCCACACATTGCAGGGCGCCTGGCTGGCCTGGGTCCAGCACCCTCGTACCAGGAGCATTCCCTTGTCCTGGCCGCAGCCCGCTGACTCTTGAAGGGGTATTCAGGGCTGAGACGGATGCCCTCTGCCCACACAGTGAATACATGGTTGTAAATTTGTAAAAGCATATTTGTTGACGTGAGAAATGTTTATGACATATTAAAGCAAAAAGACCTGTTTACAGAAATTTATAAATTTCTGGGCAGGATGGCCCCTTTTCAGTTGAGAAGTTCCAGTTGGGGACGTAGCCTGGCTGTGTCACTGGGGCTGAGTACAGTGCTGTCACTGTAGCTCACTGCAGCCTCACCCACTCTTGGTGGGACTATAGGCACACCACCAGTCCTGCTAAATTTAAAATTTTTGGTAGAGACGGATCTTATTATTGCCCAGGCTGGTCTCAAACTTCTGCCTTGGGCTCTCATAGTGGTGGGATTATAGGTATGAGCCACTGTGCCCAGCCAGGTCAATATATATTCACGTAGATGAGTGGGAAAAGTCTCTTAAGAGGACAGACATCGATACGTCACTGGTGACTGATGGTGTGATGATCAGTTTTTTTTCTTTCTTTGTTTTTTTGCAGTTTTTGGCCAGGGCTAGGTTTGAACCCACCTCCTCCAGCATATGGGGCTGGCATCCCACTCCTTTGAGCCACAGGTGCCGCCCTATCAGTTATTTTTCTAATTGACTTTTCCTACATGTTCAATGGTGAGTGTGTATTACTATAATGTGAAATCAAGAAGCAAAAGCAGCCAGCATCTGTCCTGCGCCAGTTGCTTTGGCCTTGAGGCAGGCCCTACAGCTCCTGTGCCGTCCTCCAGTGCTGTGTGCTGACCCTGTGCCCTGCCTTCCTGTTCCAGGGTGCTGACCCTCTGCACAGGCACAGCAAGCAGGGACTCGCCCCCAAAGGGACCAGGTCCCAACACGGTGCCTCTTTTGGTATGAAGGCGCAGACAGGTTCTGCAGGGGAGGGGTCTGCCCCTTTTGGACCCAAGCAGCTTCCAAACCTGCTCCCACGGCCCCTCTTCTGGGAGGGGGCTGTGAGCAGGCAAGGCCAGGGTGACCTGGTGACCTGCAGAATGACAGGCAGCAGCCCACCCAGAGAGCAAACAGCCAAAGTCTAGGGCCCGGCTGAGGAGGACCGGGGTAGTGGCTGAGAGGGGCCGTGGAGACACATGCCCTTCCTCTTTGCAGGCCCTGTGCTGACCTCCGGTGATTGGAACAGTGAGCTCTCAGTAACTGTTTGGTGAATGACGTTCTAGTCATTTTCTTTTCTTTTCTTTTTTTGCAGTTTTTGGCCTGGGCTGGGTTTGAACCCGCCACCTCCGGCATATGGGGCCGACATCCCACTCCTTTGAGCCACAGGCGCCGCCCCGTTCTAATGTCATTTTCATTTTGAGTTTTAGCTCAGAAGCCTTCTGGAAATAAGGAAGGGTCTGCTAACTTCCCCTTGTATGTCCCAATACATGTGAATGTAGACATGTAGACTTTCCCTTTGTGAGGGGTGGTGGTCGCAGTCAACTTCTCAGTGGTTTCTGAGCATGTAGATAATAAAATATACATAATGCTTTTCATACTCTCACACGTGTTATAAGAATAGTCATTAAAACATCATTATTTTATTATTATTTTTTAGACAGAGTCTTACTGTGTCACCCTCAGTAGAGTGCTGTGCCATCACAGCTCACAGCAGCCTCAAACTTTTGGGATTCTCTTGCTTCAGCCTCCAAAGTAGCTGGGACTATAGGCACCTGACACAACACCCAGCTATTTTGCAGTTGTCGTTATTTAACAGGCCTGGGCCAGGTTCGAACCTGCCAGCCTTGGTAAATGTGGCTGGTACCCTACCCACTGAGCTATGGGCACCGCCAAAAATGTCATTAATTTTTAGAATAAAAAGAATTACAGATCGAAGTTACAAAAATTATAGAGCTCAAGTTTCACTTCGAACAGCGTGATTTGCTGTCTGAAATGCACAGGTGGGTGTGTGTTCTTTCTCTGACTTGTTCCTGTGGGACTCTTGGCCGTCTGTAAGGTGGCTTGTGTTTTCACTTGTAGACCTGTGACATTTTCCCCCAAATGTAATGCTCTTGTCTGTGAATATTTTTACTGGGCTATTATCTCATGGATGGTTACCGATGGGAACAGGGTACAGACGCCAAGCACCTGGGCAGGGACGTCCTGAGAAGGGAAATAGGACACAGGTTGCTGAGGTTGGGGCCGTCCTTCCCCAGGATCCTGTCATGGATCCTGTCTTCCCAGATTTGGGAAGACAAAGCTGGAGTGGACTCCCCCAGCAGAGTAGAAGTGGCCTCCTGAGGCCATAGTTGCATGTCAGGATTACGCTGCCCTCCGTGATGGCCTCCGGGGCTCAGTGAGCCTCTCAGGGAATCAGGGAATCCTCCGTCACTTCATTCTCTTCTACTGGGGCATCAGCGGATGTGTCTGCTATTAGCCTCCCATGTTCTCTGCCTCTGCCTCTGTGCTGCCTCCTCCCTAAGCCCCCTTTTGCCCACTAGGTCTTGTTTTTCTTCCTGGGAGTTGGCTTTAGGCCCCTGCAAAGCTGCATGAGTTCTAAGGCGCTTGAGTAGATGAGCCTCCCAGATCCTGCTCTGTGGCTGGGACCTTGCCAGGTAGCCAAGGAGGTCAGGTGTGCCGCTGCTGCACAGGGCATTTTTGAAATTTTTTTTAACAGGGTTGTGGTCACAGGTGACCCAGCTGAGGGCCTGTGTGAGGAAAGCCCTGACCAGGTGGGATTTCCTGCTCAAAAGGGTGGTGACAGTGACACCAGGAGCACACATGGATGGAAGGCTTTTGTGAGCCTAGAGCATATCAGTGTTTGCACCCGAACACTTGGGAGCAGCAGTACTATCAGTATTTGTGTAATTAGGGAGCCCAGACAGGCTGGGTCCCATGTCCCAGTCCCTACAGACCATGCCTGCTCCCCCACCCTCACCCCCAGTCTCTACCAGGGCTAAATGTGTCTCAGCCTGTTTTGGGTTGAACACAGGCTCTTTGTGGTGCAGGGCCAGGCTCTATTCTGGATTGTATAATGTAGGGCACACAAGTTTTTGTAGGGTACATCTGCTTTATTATATAAGGAGGTGCTTCCACAATGGAAAATGGGCTTTCCTTCCTAGAGTAAAACTAGGAAAACTGAAGGTAAAGCATCTACAGAAATGGTCCCCTAAGAAATGACCTTGAACTGTGTGGTAGAGGATGTGTGGGGCACCTGTATTCCTGCACTATCTGCCAGGACGCACAGGTGGTCAGGGAGAGATGCCGAGGAAGATGGGGCAGAACCGTGAAGCTACAATGTGTTCTGACTCGTTTGACAAAAGAAGGTTGTGTTTTCCGAAGGACTAACCTCTCAGAACTGTCATCTCAGTGTCCCTGCGGGAGCAGCAGCCTGGCCCTGGGCGCAGCACCCCGACTCTGGGTGTAGTCTTTCCAGAGGCATCAGACCTCCCCAGGCTCGTGCCAGTAGCATTAGGATGGCTTACCCTGTCCTGATACCTCTCCAGCTGGCGACTTGTCTTTGCTGGTTTCCCAGAATTGCTAGTAGCCTCTTCCACACCCACTGACTCTAAATTTGGTGATTCAGGCTTTCCCCTCTTGTTTCATTGATTTGGTGAGATGGAGACTGGTCTTTACACATGTACAGCCTGGGCCTCTGTTCTCACTGCTAGGAAGGGGGCAGAGTGGTGAGCTTACTGAAGTTGAGTGTTGTTACTCAAGGCTATGCGTGGGTGTGGGACGGGGTCTCTAGAATCTGTGGCGGGGTGTGTTGCTGACCTGGCTGCTGGCTGGGTGGCCTTGGGCCAGTTGTTGACCTGCAGCCTCTGTGGCCCTCCAGGCATTGAGTGCTGCTGGAGCGCCGGCGTTCAGCCCTGGAGTCAAAGTCAAGGGCAGGGGCCCAGGGTCAGGCTGCCGCTCTCGGCCAGTGCACGATGATTTCGATGATTTGTTAGACTCTGTTCCTGGCACTGACATAGCATAAACCGATAGAGACATCTTCCTGACAATGTATTACTATTTTTTTTTTTTTGTAGTTTTTGTCCAGGGCTGGGTTTGAACCTGCCACCTCCAGTATATGGGGCCGGCATCCTACTCCTTTGAGCTACAGGCACCGCCCTATTACTCTTCTCCTAGTTCACCCTGAGCATAGACCAGTATCTTTTTAGTGTAGGATCATAAAACCAAGACCGCAGGTGGCATTCTGCTCCGAAGTGTGTTTCATTTAGCTTGAGCAATATCTAAAAATGTTTCTTTATCTGCTAACCCTTAAAACTTGGGAAAGTTCATAGGGAAGAATGGGATTTGAATTATTTTGTGAAGTTGAGAGATCCCACCACCCTGGGATCTGGCCAGCTGAGTGGGTGGGGGGCAGTGACCTCTGTGTGGGGACACCCAGCAGCTGCAAGCTCTCTCAGCCGGCTTCTTACTTTCTTGGAAGTGTTACGATTTTCCAAGAAAAGAAATGCTGATGTTCAGCCATAGAAGACACATTGGGCTGCCCAGGGCCAGGTCACCCCACTTCAGTCAGAGCCTAGCCAGAGAGGGGAAGGGGATCACGGGGAGCACCTGGCTACGGGTGGCTGAGATATCTCGGACTTTCCCCAGGGTGGGTGGAGAGAGCCCACTCTGCCCCTGTTGTCCAGGTAGGGGTTCTGGAGAAATATGGGTCCTATCAAGGAGGCCGACCAGCTGTCTTGGGGGTGTCTCCTCCAGAACCTGCCCCCGCCTCCTTTCTCCCCACCTGGCTTCTCTGCAACAACCAGCCAGCAGCTGCCTTATCATCCCTCAGCAGAAATTTAGTGTATTTTTTAATCCCTTCTTAGCAGTCAAATGTCAGTACTTACAAATTTAAACCTGAAATTTCCCCACACACACACACACACACAAAAAGAAAGAAAGAAAAACCCAGGCACGGGGTCTTGCTTCTGGAGTTACAGCTACTCAAGAGGCCGAGGCAGGAGGATTGCTTGAGCCCAGAATTTTGAGACCAGCCAGGGCAATATGCCGAGACTCCATTCCTGGGGGAAAAGAAAAAAGGACAAATGGAGAAAGGGGAGAATTCCTTTATTTATATAAGGTAATAAATACAACACAGATTTTATATTTGGAAAATAATTTATAATGTAATGAGTTGTAAAATTATGTGTGTATACACTGACCCCAGAGCTGCCTTGTCTAAAAAGTTTGGAGGGTCTGGATTTTTGAGACTTGCCCTTCCAGAGCTATTTCCCTCTTCCTCTTCCTACACCCCTTTTCCTGAACTGTCCCTGCGGACACCAGGTGAATTAGATGTTGGGCCTGGCTTCCGCGGTTAAGCTGCCCCCAGAGATGGAGAAAGGGTAAGACACGGGACACAATCAGAAGGGGTTTGTTGTGCACATATAAAATGAAGCTACCAAGGGCACCTATGATGATCTCTGCTTTGCTGCTGTTAGGGAAAAATACAGCAGGCTGCAGCTGGCCACACCAGCCTTCTTACAGCGAGGCCCTTCTTTGGGGTGCTCCCCCACCCGGCCTGCCTGTGCAGCTGGCCTTCTCGCTTGGCCCAGCTCTTCACAGGTGCCCCTCCAAACGCCAGACTGTTCCACCCTCTGTGCTGCCTCTGCCTCTCCCCTGCCCTCGGGCATCTCACCCTTGGGTGCCCACTGCCAGTATCCACATGTCTGTATGTCCACGTGCTCCTGTGAGTGTACATGCAGCTCCCTGAGGTGGAGAGATGGCTCGTGACACTGTGTCTGTGAGTGTGCACGCAGCTCCCTGAGGTGGAGAGATGGCTCGTGACACTGTGTCTGTGAGTGTGCACGCAGCTCCCTGAGGTGGAGAGAGGGCTGGAGACACTGTGTCTGTGAGTGTGCACACAGCTCCCTGAGGTGGAGAGAGCGTTGGTGACACTGTGTCTGTGAGTGTGCACGCAGCTCCCTGAGGTGCTCTGCTCTCCTTGCGTCCCCATCTGTCTGCTCCTATCTTTCTGTCTCTGGTGTCTCAGCCACCTGTGCCCTCATTTTCTCTTTGCCTCTGCCCTCACCCTCCTGGCTGTCACCTTTGCATGTCACGTTGTACTGTCTCTTACTTTTTCCTTGTTTGCACTCATGTCATGATGGGGGAGACTTATTTTCCATAAGAAGCCCTGTCTTTGCAGAAGACCCACATCTCAGCAGTGCCATCAGGACAGTGACGCTCCTGGGTCCCCCTTTCCTGGTTTGTACAAACCTGGTCCTCTCCCCTGTCCCTGGGCACAACTCAGACCCCGGGATCCAGCTCTTTCTGGCTGCCCCTGCAGCTCCAGGGCCCCCTGGGCTGTCAGAAGAAATGCTTCTTGGAGCTTTGCATATTGGGGTGCCCTCTCTCTGCACAGGGCATTAGCCCGCAGCGGGGAACGTTGCCTGTCTTATCAGGGGGCATTGTATATGTAAATGGCATCAATCTGGATGAAGACAGGGCATGGGCCTCAGAACCCTCTCCACCTAGCAGCCCCCACCTGGGACCCTGAGCTGTCTACTAGATCCCCCTGGGCTGTCTGGGTACCATTGAGAACCACTGCATTAGGCCAAGCTCTGCCTGGTGAATTCAGGAGTTGGAGGGAACCAGAGAAACTCTGAGGCCTCACCTTGGTTTACTTTCAGCAAATAGAATTACTGAGCCAAAGAACAATTGCCAGTAGTTTGAGCTGGGCACGGGCACATGTGGTAATGGTTGCTAATGTAAAATAAAGCATATCGTGTGTCAGATGACTGTGAGCCAGAACAATTTTTAAAAAAATTTTTTGTGAGATAGGGTCTGACTCTGTCACCCAGGCTAGAGTGCGGTGGCATCATCATAGCTTATTGCAACGTCAAACTCCTGGGCTCAAGTGATCCTTCTGCCCCAGGCTCCCAAGTAGCTAGGAGGACAGGTGTGCCGCTACCTTGCCTGCTGATTTTTCTGTTTCCTGTAGAGATGGGGTCTGATATTGCCCAGGCTAGTCTCAAACTCCTGGCCTCAAACAGTGCTCCCAGCTTGGGTTCCCAAAGTGTTGGGTTTACAAGCACGAGACACCATGCTCAGCAGCTATAGTGATGTTTGATTGTGACTTATAATCAAGAAATGAATATTAATTACCAATTATATAATGAATTAATCTAGGAAGAGAGTGAAGGGAGGAATAGCTCATATTACCAGGGTTAGTGCATCTTTGAAGGATTGTCTTTTTTATGTTTATTATTTTTTTATTAAATGATAACTTTGCACATTGATGCATTTATGGGGTTCAGGGTACTGTTTCGATATACAACGTCAAATGCTTACATTGAACTAAGTAACACATCCATCACAATTATACTCATTTCTTAATAGTTTTGAAAGGTACCATTGCATCATGCACATTAGGTGAGGTCCCCCAAATACTCTCCTCTCCCCTCCCCTCTCTCTCCTCTTCCCTTCTATTTTCTGGACTGTAGTTATGTTTTGCCATTCAGATGAGTGTGTAGGTGATTATGTATTGATTTCATAGTAGTATTGAGTACATTGGATACTTTTTTCTTGAACTTTTGCTTAGAAGATTGTGTTCCAGCTCCATCCAGGTAAACATGAAAGGTGTGAAGTCTCCATTTTTTATGGCTGCATAGTATTCCATGGTGTACATAGACCACAATTTGTTAATCCATTCATGGGTCATTGGGCACTTGGGCTGTTTCCATGTCTTGGCTATTATGAATTGGGCTGCAATAAACATTCTGGTGCAAATGTCTTTGTTGTAAAATAATTTTTGATCATCTGGGT
Source organism: Arctocebus calabarensis (assembly GCA_963573935.1). Lineage (NCBI taxonomy): Eukaryota > Metazoa > Chordata > Mammalia > Primates > Lorisidae > Arctocebus > Arctocebus calabarensis. The sequence goes on from CAUYON010045904.1 coordinate 12,633, forward strand.
ATTTACCCAGTAGAGGAATTGCAGGATGGAACAGTAGGTCTACTTTTGTAGTTCCTTGAGTGTTCTCCAAACTTCTTTCCAAAAAGGTCATATTAGCTTGCATTCCCACCAGCCGTGTAGAAGCATTCCCTTCTCTCCACATCCATGCCAACATCTGTAGTTTTGGGATTCTGTGATGTAGGCTAATCTTACTGAGTTAGATGATATCTCAAAGTGGTTTTGATCTGCATTTCTCTGACGATTAAGGATGATGAGCATTTTTCCATGTGTTTGTAGACCATACGCCTGTCTTCATCAGAAAAGTTTCTATTCAAGTCTCTTGCCCACATAGAAATGGGGTTATTTATTCTTTTCTGATTGATTAGTTTGAGTTCCCTATAGATTCTGGTTATCAGAGGTTTTTCAGAAGCATAATCTGCAAAAATCTTTTCCCATTCTGAAGGTTGTCTATTTGCTTTACTTACTGTGCTCTTGGCTGTGCAAAAGCTTTTTAGTTTGATCAGATCCCAGTAATATATTTTTGGTGTTGCTTCCATTGCCCAGGGGGGGTCCTCCTCCCAAAATATTCTCTTAGGCTAGTTTCTTCAAGTGTTTTCCCTGCACTCTCTTCTAGTATTTTTATAATTTCATGTCTTAAGTTTAAATCTGTTATCCAGTAAGAATCAATTTTTTTTAATGGTGAAAGGTGGGGGTCCAGTTTCAGTCTTCTATAGGTCGCCAGCCAGTTCACCCAGCACCATTTGTTAAATAGGGAGTCTTTCCCCACTGAATATTTTTGATAGGTTGTCGAAGATCAAATGACAATAAGTAGCTGGATTCATCTCTTGGTTCTCTATTCTGTTCCATAAATCTACCTCTCTGTTTTTGTGCCAGTACCATGCTGTTTTGATCACTATACATTTATAGTATAGCCTGAAGTCTGGTAAAGTGATACCTCCTGATTTGTTCTTATTTCTGAGTAATGTATTTGCTATTTGAGGTTTTTTTCCTGATTCCATATAAAATGAAGTTCTATTTTCTCAAATTCTTTAAAGTATGACAATGGTGTTTTAATAGGGATTGGGTTAAATCTGTAGATCGCTTTGGGTAGTATATACATTTTAACAATGTTGATTCTTTCTAGCCATGAACATGGTATGTTTTTCCATTTGTTAACATCTTCAGCTATTTCTTTTCTCAGAGTTTCATAGTTCTCTTTCTAGAGTTCTTTCACGTTCTTTGTTAGGTGAATTCCCA
>CAUYON010045906.1:0-31233 GCA_963573935.1 Arctocebus calabarensis
TGGCATCACAGCTCACAGCAATCTCCAATTCCTGGGCTCAAGCGAGTCTCTTGCCTCTGCCTCCCAAGTAGCTGGGACTACAGGCGCCCACCACAACGCCCGGCCATTTTTTGGTTGCAACCATCATTGTTGTTTGGCGGGCCGGGGCTGGATTCAAACCCGCCAGCTTAGGTGTACGTGGCTGGTGCCTTAGCCCGCTGAGCCACAGGCACCAAGCCCTGATCTGATTACTTTTTATAATCAGAGAAGGTGAGAGATTTGTGTAGGAATGAGAGTGCCCGTGATCCAGGTGTAGAGAAACCCACCCACAGCCCCCTGAGCTTCACACATATCCCAAGAATCAGAATACCCAGGCATGAGGAATGTTCCCACCGTTGCTGAAACAGTGGTTTCCAAAGTGGGGGTGAATGTGCTCTAGAGTTCACAAGGCAACCCACCAGGGTGAAGGGACATGTTAGAACCTCTATTTCTGCTTATTTATTTCTTTTTTATTTGCTTTTATCTTGCTCTTCAAATTCCTATTTTATCATGCACCTCTATTATGGTACAATAGTCATAATAATAGGCAATGCTAATGAGTTTGTATTCCAAGCCAGCAAATAGTCTCAGAGCTGGCGTATATCACTTCATTTTACCCCCCCACAATCACACTATGAGGTAGGGATTATTATTTCTACTTTATAGGAACAGAAAGGTCAAGAGATTCCTCCAAGATCACACAGTTGATGGGCGGGAGCGCTTGGATTCGAACCCCACAGTCTGGTTACAGAATTTACATTCATAACCACTGCATTATTTTGTCCATAATTTACAAATTTTAAACATTTACTGGGATTGTGGGCTCAAATATTTTTTTTGTTGTCGTTGTTTGGTTTGGGTTTGGGTTTGGGTTTGGTTTTTGGTTTGTTTCATCAGAAGTTATTCAATGAAAAATTTTTATTTATTTATTTTTTTTGGTTGCAGCCGTCATTGTTGTTTGGCGGGCCCGGGGGCTGGATTTGAACCCGCCAGCTCAGGTGTACGTGACTGGCGCCTTAGCCCGCTGAGCCACAGGCACCGAGCCTCCATGAAAAATTTTTAAAAACCTTGGAAAACGTTGGTAAGTTCAGATAAAAGTTAAACTACTTCCATACCATGGAGGCTTCTAAGGGAAGCTGGATAGTGATTGGGCTCTTCAAAGTCTTAGAAGACCAGAGCTCAGGAACTACTTAGACCTGAGCCTTCCAAAGACCAACCCTGTGTAAGTCACCATTGTAATTCTCACCATGTTTTTGATCACTGTAGTCTAAGTCTACACTGTAGTCTAAGTCTAGTTTGGTTTAAATCAACTCACTTTTCAAAACGTAATGAGTTTTTTTTTTTAATTTTTAATTTTTTGTTGTTGTTGTTGCAGTTTTGGCCGAGGCCGGGTTTGAACCTGCCACTCTCCGTATATGGAACCAGTGCCCTACTCCCTGAGGCACAGGCATTGCCCATTAATGAAGTTTTGAAATAAATACTGTGCCACTGCTGTCAATGGAAAACCAGTATCCCTTGCACAGAGACTACCGTCTCATTGCAAATTATAATAAAAATTTCTCTAAAGGTCTTGTTTTTGTTAAAATAAAAGTTAATATTTAAACAAGACTGATAGTGTCAGGTATTTTTCCAAGCATTAGAAATATAGTATATTAAGCCTGACTAGGCAGGCGTTAATATTCCCCCATTTTACAATGAGGGATGAAGACCTTCAATCATGTGCACGTGTCTTACTTACTACTGAGGGGCGCTCCCAACACAGACAGTGACAATGTGGCCCAGAGCACGTGGAGCACCTAGGGAGAGAGTTGAAGGGCAGTACTCTCCTAACGGCCTAGCGGGAGGACCTCTACGGGACCTGGCACAGAGCTCAGGGCACCTGCAGCTGGGCCTCTGGGGACCAGCCCAACCCTCTATGGCTGAGCAATTGGGAAGTCTCTGCCCTCTCCTTGTCCAATGGTGTGTCAAAAGTGACTGGACTTCCCTCTGTCACTAGAACCAGACATGGACTTGCAATAATAATGTAGGCTTGGGTCATTTTAGTAAGGATCCCCGCAAGATGGCGGCCTACAGGCAGAGAGGGCCCCAGTGGTAAGAGGCTGTGCTGTGAACCACTGGAGGCCTGGGTCCAGGCCTAATGCGGGGTGGGAGTCTCCAGAGAACTCACAGAAGTGTCCACAGGAGAGAGCCAGCTTCACCAAGCTCCCTGGTGGGTCTGGGGAACATGAGGTCAGGTTATCCAACTACCGGCCAAGTGAGAATGCTGGGCCCCTTAGCCCTCCTCCTGCCTCCTGCTTCCAACCCGAGGGAGGGGAGGCTTACAGAGAGAGAAGCTGGCCACCACTATCCCCTTCCCAGGCCACAGGTCTGAAGATAGAAAGATGACGGAAAAAGACCATCAGACCTTTCATTAGTAAGAATTTCCAGAAATTTCATGCCCTCGTTTCCATAGAAGAAAAGGAAAATCCCTGCAAGATACTTAAGGAACTTTTACTATTTTACCCAAAGAATCATGTTTGTTTCATTTTCAAGAATTTTTTTCTCAGCCACGTCCTCTGGGGAGTGGTGTAGGGGGGAGTTTGTCAATTCACATAACCAGACTCTCAGAAATTATGATACCTGGCAATAAACTAGAACTTAGTAGATGAGTGTGGCCTCCTCTCTCAGGCCCACATAAGGATATTTCTGACATAAAACAGCCTGATTCGGAAACTGTCTAACAGATGGACCAAGTCGGGGAAGCAGCGACAAGAAACCCAAAGCTGAGTTTCTTTCTTAATATTGAGATGAAGAATAAATACAAACAGAATGTCTAATAAGTGGCATTTCCTTCTTGGTCCCTAATATAACATCTGTGAATGCTATTTTGAAAATTCACTGGAGGACTGCAACAGGTTCTTAAGCAAAAGCGAAATGTGATAAAATCTGTGTTTTGGGAAGTTGAACTTGACCTTGGAGCTGTGGTGACTGGGAACAGCTGAGCACAGGAGGGTTGGCGGGGGAAGGAAAGGCTTATGGCAGAGGAGATGAGGAGATGACAGGGCTTGCTAACCCCCTCAAGGGGCCAAGAGGGATGCTTACTAACAAGCAGTCACCCTTTCCAGAACATCCTAAATAACAGTGACTACTCCTCTAGCAGCAACATGTGACAGCTTACCTCCATCAGTCACAAAAGTGAGCCAAAGGAGGGATGAGAAGAGAAGGAAATGGCGGAGCAAGGCCTGCCAACACGCGGCGCCCAGCCAGGCCCACCCCCAGCAGGACCAGGTAAGTTCCGGAGGGCTCTCCCCCACTCTACTCTTCCCCATTGCAAGTGGATGAGAAAGGGGAGAGGGTGGGTGAGGCAGGACTGAGGAGGGAGGTAACCAAGCCGTTTTCCCTAGCTGAAAAACCAGGTCATCTGGGAAGCTCCAAAGTCAAGAAGCAGCTCACTCTCCAAAAGCTCCTAAGAAGCCATGTGACGAAATCATGGCTCAACTTCAGGAGTCCCCTACCGAAAAAGCTCTTTCAGGCAATCTATCCAGAAGCAAACATCATCAAAATCCTGACTCTAGGAGATGAGGACTCATGCTGCTTCCTGGCGAGAGAAATGGGGAAGGGTGTGGGAATCAGGTGAGGTTCATGTTAGAACCCCAACTCACTTACTGAGCGGTGAGCTTGGGCAAAATGCTTCCGTTTCCCAGGTCGTAGCTTCTTCTTCTCCACCAGGGAGCAATCACTGCCACCTAGAGGCTTGACTTGACGATGACATGTGATGACAGATTAGTGGAAGGGTACAGCATGGGATTTCATGCACAGGGTCTCCAGTGTTAATGTCATTCTCAAGTGTCCAAAATACACTACAAATACTTTCTCCTCATTTGTCTTATCTTTACGTTTTGGTTCTCTGTTTAATTGTCACACAGAAGTTCTACATGGGAGTCTTTTCCTTTATGGTTTCGGAGTTTTGTGTCTTCCTTTATTTTTATTTTTTACTTTTTTTGAGACAGAGCCTCAAGCTGCCACCCTGGATAGAGTGCCGTGGCATCACAGCTCACAGCAACCTCCAATTCCTGGGCTCAAGCGAGTCTCCTGCCTCCGCCTCCCAAGTAGCTGGGACTACAGGCACCCACCACAACGCCCAGCTATTTTTTGGTTGCAGCTGTCATTGTTGTTTGGCGGGCCCGGGCTGGATTCGAACTCGCCAGCTCAGGTGTACGTGGCTGGCTCCTTTGCCGTTGAGCCACAGGCGCCGAGCCGCTCTTACACAATTTTTTAAGCATTTAGGAAATGAAAGAACCCCTAAACATTCTGAAGACCAGACCAACTCTGATGCATGAAATAACCCGCTATTAAAATATCCTGTACTTTTTTCTGGAAATGACCAGAATTAATTCAATCCACCAAATATCTATTTTGTGTCTATCATTATGCTAGACACTTCCCCAAATGTGATGTTGGTTCCAGCAAGTAAGTTACCATGTCTTACAAATAAAAGGCATCACAGCTGGCAAGCTTTGATTTCCTGAATACTTGAAACCCTAAGTGACCAGCTTCAGACATAAAGGAAGTTTCATGTGTCCATCTAAGATCTCCAGGCAATTTGGACTCTCCTTTCTCTAAACCTGCCTGAGAATATTGTGCATCTTGTAGCAAACATTGCAGCAATTCACGTAAAGCCCCAAGAGAAACTTCAGCGGGTCCCTGTCCCTCTTTCTGCAACTGCAAGGTGTCATGATACCCCTCCCTCCCCTCTGCCCACACTTCCATATCTGGTCTGACTCTCCCACCAGGACCTGCAGTCCCCTGGCATCTCCCCTGCCAGGCCCTTGCCCTCCTCACCGCTGGCCCCTGGGTCCACGCACACCGTGCCCATGGCTGCCTGGTGCATTCCTGACCCCCGTTTACTCTGCTCCTCACCCACCCTGCACCTCCACCCGGCCCTTTCTGACGCTAACCGCAGCACAGTGGCCGCCATCTCCTCACCCCCATGTCCCCTCTCCTAACTACCACATCTCTGATGCACCCTCCTTCAGTTAATAACTTGTTTATTTCACTGATGAATGGACATTATCAGGAAAGCCCCATGCAACCCACCAGCCAAGCTGTGATGGAGAATGCCCCTCTCACCTGCTGGAGGACAACAGCCACCAGGGGTCCTTCCACACTGCCCTTAAGGAAGAGTAAAGGCAGGGAGAAGAGAGAACTCTGGCTTTCCCGCCCACTTCCCAGGCCCCCCTGTTCCAGCCAGTCTTGACCTTGCCCTTCTACAGCCCTGCTCAGAATGGCCCTGTGAAGAGCACCACTAATCTGAGATGCTCTGAAATCTGGAACTTTCTGAACACTGACACAATGCTCAAAGGAAACGTTCACTGGAGTGTCTGGGTTTCAGATCCCTACTCAAGGGATGACCTGCCAGTAAGTAAAATGCGAATATCCAAAATCTGAAAAAGCTCTGAAATATGAAACACATCTAGTCCTAAGCATTTTCAGATAAGGGATACTCAGCCTGGATCATCAACAGAAATGGGGTCCTTAGGGACAGTAATAAAACATCCCATGTTTGCTGTCAAATCCTAATATCCCAGCAAGAGTCCAAACAAGAAGCTTTCCACACAGCACCCTGTGAAAGCATTTCTACTTTGTCCTGCACCCACTGACCACAGAGCTGCAGGAACAGGAGCCACTCTGTGTGCTAGCACCCCCCTCCCCAGCCAGCAGGAAGGGCAAAAGCATGACATCAAGCATGCTGGGAATACAGACAAGGGGCCAGCCTCTGACTCAGGCAGGGCTTCCAAACCTCGCCTTGCCACATGCCTCTAGCACAGGCAGGGCACCCGGGGGCCAGCACCATACAGGCAGTGCCCACCTAGAAACCCAGAGGCCCCAGCCAAAGAGGCCAGAATGGAGCTGGGCCCCGGGGCAAACAGAGATGACCCCTCAAAGGAAAGCAGGAGGCAGTGGCACCTCTTCCCAGCAGGCAACAGGCCTGGCGCGCTGTGGATGCAGGCCACCAGGAACTCAGGAAGGACGCATGGGGATGAATGCCATAGCTGGGCCTTGGCCAGACCCACAGGAGGGTCTAACACTGTCATCCTGAGAGTTGACAATGGACCACAGAGGGTGTCCAGCAAGGAAGTGATGGAGAGGCCGGATTAGCAGGTGCTAGGAGTTGGGGGAGGGCTGGTGCACAGCCATAGCCAGCTCAAGGCCACTTCTCTAAGACTCTGGGGTGGCCTGCACCTGCCCACTGTTCCTGCCAGGCACTCAGAGGCCAGCCACTGGCCTGCAGTGATACTGTCCAGCCATTTGTAAATCAGCCTGTGAGACAGTCCTGAAGGTTCCAATTCAGACACAGACACGTCCTCCTAATGTGTCTCTGCTCTTGATGACTGGTATCCAGGCCACCTGCCACAGGGGGCGTTTCTATGACAACTGATCAATCATTGCTCACATGATGTTAGGATCTGGCAAAAAGGAACCACATTCTTTCCCGCTTAGGGAAAGTGGCAGTCTGTGCCCAAAACCTGTGACCCTCTCACCCTCCTTCTCAAGCCCTCTCTACAGTGGCTTGTTTGGTCACCTTACTGGGTTCCTTACCAGCAAACTGATGAATTTGATAGATTCTTAAGAAAAACTCATCTAAGAAATTTCTTTTTCAAAAAACATGCCCAAGCTGGGCAGCGCCTGTGGCTCAAAGGAGTAGGGTGCCAGCCCCATATGCTGGAGGTGGCAGGTTCAAACCCAGCCCTGGCCAAAACCTGCAAAAAAAAAAAAAAAAGCCCCAGCTGACTCTAGCTATAGAAAGTATCGAAAATCCAGCAGATCCATTGCTGGCCCCACCATCGACCAGTCTCCTCCTAGTTGACCCACCCGGCCTGCCACTGCCAGCCCTGCTTGGGCTGGAAGGCTCCCACAGGCCCTCTGTGCTGCTGGTAAGACTTTGGGGCCTGGTCCTGCAGCTGGACTGCCCTGGGCTGCCCACCTTGTGGCCTTGTGCAGGTCCTCCCCCTCTTCTCACAAGAAGCCTGTCAGATCCTGTCTGGGTCAGACTCCCAGCGTCCTCTCTGCTGGCCTTTGGCTCGTTTCCTTCCCACACTGCACAGACCAGACTGAGGTCCCGGTCAAGTGCTGTCTGCTATGGCCACATCTCACCCAAGAACTGAGGTGCCGGCGACGGCAACAGGGGCCTGTCTCTCCCACCTGAAAGCTTGCTGCCAGTGCAGGCCTGGCACCTGCCCCCCCCCCGACACACACACGTGCTGACTGACTGGGAAGTGCTCAGCAGGCACACCAGGAACACACTCAGCTGTGCAGGGGTCTGGTGCAACGTCAGTCTGCGCAGGAATGTTCAGCTCTCCCGCCAAAGCAAAGGGCTGAAGCACGTGTCTGAGATGACCTCCCCATGCACTGACTCTGAATTTGCTGCATTTGGGGGGTGGCTCTGCACATCAAGTCTTTATGATGTGAAAGCTGCCAGCATCAAAATAGTCACCAGTGTTAAAAAAAACCCTAATAAAAAGCGGCAGGGAAGTCTATGCCAGGAGGACCTCATGCCGGCATGCTGGGGAACAGGAGTCACCACAGAGGACTGTGGAGCCCACAGCCACGCGCAAAAAATGCTCTTGTGAGGATATCTGCCCAGCCTCAGCCCCAGACAGCGTCAGCCTCACTATCCATCTTTGTAGCCAAGGTAATTATGTCACAACAATTCCGTGATCCTCAGCTGTCTGGGGGCCCTAACACAGTCACGGTGCACCATGGCCATGCACTCCCCTCCCGAGAGCCGCCTGCGACTCAGCGGTAACAAAGTGTGGCTTGTGGGTGGTGCCTGCAGCTCAGTGGTTAGGGCACCAGCCACAAACACCAAGGCTGGGGGTTCGGACCCTGCCCGGGCCTGCTAAACAACAATGACAACTGCAACAACAAAAAGCCGGGCGTTGTGGGGGGCGCCTGCAGTCCCAGCTCCTTGGGGGAGCAAGAGAATCGCTTAAGCCCAAGAGTTTGAGGTTGCTGTGAGCTGTGATGCCACTGCGCTCTACCCAGGGTGACATAGTGAGACTCTGTCTCAAAAAAAAGAAAAGAAAGTTTGGCTTGCACAGCGCCGGTCTGAACCGCTCCGGGGGCGCTGGGACGCGCCGTGACCGCGGGGGCGGCCGAGTCTGTCCCCACCACGCGCGACGCAGCCACGCGGGACGCGCCCGAGCCCGCGAGTCCGAAGGAGAAAGGAGTTTAACAAGCGAGCGGGCAGAGACACTCAGGGAAGGACAAAGTAACTGCAGGGACGCCTCCCACCGAGGAGAAACGCGCAGCTCCCTCTCGCGTTTCTCCAACTGCCGGGCGCTGCCGCCTGGTGGGTCCGCGCCCGCTGGCGAGTAGGAGAAACCGCTCACCTGCCCCGTAAGGGTCCAGGAAACCGCCGACCAGCGACCCCTGGCGGCCCCAACCAGCCTCTTTCACGCAGCGAGGGAAAGTAGGCGGGGCCTCGCCCCTTCCGCGCCCCGCCCCCACGGCGGGTGCCTAGCGGCCCAGGGTCCCACGTTTACTAAGCAAATAAACCGTAAGCGACAGACTACCAGCTAGAATAGAGACCTGGTCATCTGCAGGTTTTTCCAAAGAGCGGTAATACAGACTTGGGAGAAGTGTAGTCAATCCACTCGGGATAGAGACCACCAGTCGTGTTCGCAGAGGGAGTCAGTGTAAGAAGCTCGGGAGGAGTGGGGCGCCGGCCCTATATACTGGGGGTGGTGGGTTCAAGCCCGGCCCCGGCCAAAACTGAAAAAAAAAAAAAAAGAACCTCCGGAGTCGAAACCAGCCTGAGCCAGAGCAGACCCGTCTCTAAAAAAATAGCCGGGTGTGGTGCGGGCGCCTGTAGTCCCAGCTCCTGGGGAGGATGAGGTGGCTGTGAGCTGTGACAGCACAGCACTCTAGCCTGGGAGACAGAGGGAGACTTGGTCAGAGAGACTTACATCATGGGGCCTTAGCGGGAGTCTTTTTGGAATTCTCCAGATACTGTTTTCTAGTCTGTTTTAGAAACTTCCACTAACGGCACAAAATCTGTTTATTGAATCCGGTACACCCCTGGCGCGACAGCTGATGAGCCTGTAATTAGCTGTGAACATAAATACACCTATGGTTTCCAACACCATGTCTCATTTACTTGGTTCTTATTAAAAGAATCAAATCAAAAGAAAAATGATTATTTTTTTCTCCAAAGGAATTTTTCTTAGTAAATATGTTTATATTCCCATCATTAAAAAACTGAAACAACACAAGATAAAAATTTCCTGGACCTTTTCCACTTTTCTTTTATCACTGTTGAGATTACTGTTACCGGTTTGGAGTATTTCCTTTGTATTTTTCTATATATTTACATAGAAACATATATACAGCTTGAAAATGTATAGTTTTCTTTAAGGTAGTAGTTCTCAACTGTATTAAAGAGCTGCAGCATTAGGAAAGTTGACAACAGCCTCTTGAGTAGCTAGGACTACCGATGCTTATGCAAAAACAGGACATTTAATATGTGTATTTTTGTCCGGTTTTTCCCACTTGATATGCCTTGGGGAGCTTTCCACATGAGAAATATATTTACCCATCTTATGGGGCAGACATTGCTCATCGCTCCTGCAAAAACCATGCTCCCCTTCCTAAACCCTAAGAGGAATTTTAGGAGGCTCCCTCGCACCAAATGCAGCTAGGTGACCAGCCCATCCAATGAGACACAAACAGAGGGACGAGTGTGATTTCCGGGCTGTGCCCCCACCTCCCTGTTGGCTGGAGCAAGGAAGGGAAGCTAGGGCTCCTCTCTCAACAGTCAGGGTGGAAGCCACACCAGAGAGCACAGTACCACAACAGAAGGCAGCAGGGTCCTGAGGTGGGTGGAGCCCCCAAGCCAGCCCCGGATGGCTCACCCAAACTTCCCCTCCAGGAAGAACCAGCTCCCATGGTAGGCTTCATTGCTGCAGCATTCAAACTCATGTTACTTTAAAATGACTGCATGTATCCTACAGTAAGAAAATACCACAATTTTCTTTACTCCATTATCAATAATTTATTTTTTATTTTTTTGAGACAGAGTCTTTTATGTCACCCTCAGTAGAGTACCATGGTGTCACAGCTCACAGCAACTTCAAAATCTTGGGCTTAATAGATTCTCTTGCCTTAACCTCCCAAGTAGCAGGGACTACAGGCACCTGCCGCAACGCCCAGCTATTTTTTGGTTGCAGCTGTCATTGCTGTTTAGCAGGCCCGGCCAGGGCTCGAACCGCCAGCCTTGGGGGTATGTGGCTGGCGTCCTACTCACTGAGCTATGGGCGCTGAGCCAATAATCAGTTTTTAATACAATAAAATTTATTAAGTGCCTACTAACTGCCAGGCACTATTCTAGGTGCTGCTATTGCAAAGGACCCTGACCACGACTTCCTCTTCCTGCCTCTGGATAGAGCTCTGGAGGTAGGACAGGAGGTGGGGGGCAGGAAGAAGGAGGAGCCTGTGCTTCATTTTCTGCCTTTACCTAGGGTTGCCACAGATAAGAAAGGTGACCCAATCAAATCTCCTGTGAACTCCCTAGCAAAAGACCTCTTGGGAAACACAATCATGGTATTTGCCAGTGGGAGAATCCTTATCTATGGAATGCTTTCAGCAGGATATAACTGGTATGTCTAGGACAGCTCATTGTAAAGACTTGGAATCCTAGGAGTATGGGTTATGGCTCCCTGAAAAATGTCATATATGCTTACAGCACTCAGAGTATAAAAGGAGAGATGTTTCACACTCCTGGGCTCAAGTGATCCTCCTGCCTCAGCCTCCTGAGTAGCTGGGACTACAGATGCTCACCATCACACCCAGATAGTTTTTTTTTATTTTTAGTAGAGAAGAAGTCTTAACTCTTGCTCAGGCTGGTCTCCAACTCCTGAGCTCAAGCGATCCACGTACCTCGACCTCCCAAAGTACTATGGTTATAATTAATATTCATTTTAGAAATCTGTTTCCAAAGGCACAGAATTAAATAAACTTCAAATTAATTAACATTTTTAATGATACAGATGGCCTTTTTTAGATCCTGGATTCTTTCTTTCACATTAACCCACTTTGTTAGTCATCGATTTCAAAAGTCATCTCCATCAGTACCTGCTTCTACTGGTTCCAGGCATTAAGCAGAAACAAAAGTAAACTAAACAAAATGGAAAATCACCCATTTATAAACATGATCTAATTCATTTCAAGACTTTCACACACTCAGCTCTAAGTCCAAGAGTACTCACCTACCAGGTCCTCCTCCCTCCACAAAGGGTGAAGAATGCTGAAAACACGGAGTCTGCTCCAGATCAGCACCTAGTATATTCCAGGGTATTGGGGCAAAACTTTTGATATTAACAGGAAGAGGTCAAAATGTGGGCGAGGTGGGAGGCTGAGGCAGGTGGATTGCTTTTCAGGAGTTTGAGACCAGCCTGAGCAAGAGCAAGAGCCTGTCTCTACTAAAAATAGAAAAATAGTCCAGGCATTGTGATGGGTGCCTGTAGTCCCAGCTACTTGGAAGGCTGAGATAAGAGGACTGCTTGAGCTGAGGAGTTTGAGGTTGCTGTGAGCTATGACAGCACAGCACTCTACCTAGGGGACAGAGTGAGACTCTGTCAAAAACAAATCAAAATACCAGCAACAGGGCTGGGTGAACCCCACAGCTCGGCCAGCGCCAGCGGGCTGCAGGAGAGTGACCCTGTTCCCCTGGGCTTGCCACCTGCCTTTCAACCAGCAGAAGCTGGGGTTGCAGGAAGCCGGCTGGGCTCAGAAAATGATGGGATCTAGCAGGCAGTGACAAAAGCACTGGTGAAGGAAAGCAGAGGTGATTTTAGTGACAGTTGGGATATAGAACTTGGAGACCAACAGGTGACTACATGCAATAATCTATTTCTTCTAGTAGTCGGCTTTCTTTTTTGCATACAGAATTAAGAAAGGCTGGTCCCAGTGATTTAAAGGGAATGTTTACTGTAGAGGTGATAAGTGTGACCAGGAAGCAAAGATAAACCTGTGCAGTGTGCGACTATCCTCAAGCAAGGAACAAGGAACACCCTGGTGGAGGTCACAGCACCTGAGGTCAAGGAACACAGTGGGGACACCAAACCAGGTAAGTAGGAAGAAGAGGAGGGAAGGAGATGCCCTCAGGAGGTTCTGGAAAGTTCCAACCTTATCCCTGGAACTAGATGGCCCAGAAGGGCCCCATGTGCTCAGGAAAGCCCAGAGGCCCCAAGCTCTCAATCCCCACCTGTCCTGGACAGGAAGAGAAAGCTAAGGCACTGCGGCCAGCTGCCCCTGCTGAGTGCCACACGCATGTCCCAGCGCATGCAGAGCCTCAGCCAGGGCTGGGAGACTATTCCTAGCATCTAAGGAAATCTATGTTTAGTCATTAGCTGACCACTAAGCTAAAGAGATTCTGTGGTCATGTAACAAAGAACACTTGTTACAGCATCAGATAAAAGGTCACTAAATGAGGAACAGCAATGACAACCCCTGGGACTGTGCTGGAGGGAGAGGGAGAGCTTCCGCAGTAGAGGACACTTGCCCTGGAGTCCCTCTTGTCTGTTCTGTTGTGTACAGAAGAGAGGGCACGTGGATGCCAGTGGCACCCAGGGGTGCTGTGCCAGTCGCCAGTGTATTTCCTCTTAGCGCCCCACTGGCCTCCTGGCACTGGGCCTCACATATCGTGCTGCTCCCCTGCCTGGAGGCTCCAGAGTGTGCTGGAAGGAGGCATCCAGGTGGGATAGGCACTGCTCTCCAGGTGGTCGGGTGCACTGGTATGCCAGGGTTCCCACATTTCTTCTCCTGGGGACAGCCACTGCAGTCAGCTGCTGCTCCCTGCCAGCAAGCTTCTCCACTGCCCTACAGTCCCACCACTGGGGCAGCACCTACCCTTGCCGCGGGGTCCCGGTCTCAGCCTTGTGGGGCCTCCCCTTCGAGGCCCTCCCAAGCACACTTTCCACAGTGACCGCCTTGGCACTATCTTTCAGCAGCAAACCATCTTTCCCCCCAGTTGATGGTTCTTTTCACTAAATCCTGCCTGTTGGAATTATTGCTATGCCTCTGTCTCCTGGTCAGGGCCTAACTGAGCCAGCCTGAGTCCATGCCCAGCAAAGAACAGAAGCCCGTGTCACTACTGCGGAGTGCCCAGAGCAACACGGAGCTGACTCCTGGCCATGCTGCACTCACTGGCACCCTTCCACCCACTGACAGCTCCTCTTCCTCTTCTCACTTGAGCCCGCCATTGTAGCCCTGATTGTGGTGGGATGGTCACTGCCACTTTCGAGGCCCAGCAAACCTTCCGGTAGGGATGTCAAGCCCCATCTTGCACCTCAAAGCTCTGGAAGCTTCTGCTGCTCCAATGGGGAGGCTGCAGGATCAGGCTGAGCTAATACACAGGGACACCCACTCGGCAAACCTAGCAGCCACCATGAAACCCATGTTAGGGCTCATTTCTAGATGAATGGTATGTCCCATCCCACAGGAGTCACCCACAGCAGTTCCCCTGTGGGAGGACATGTGGAGCCTGCGGTCTGGCTTCCTCTCAGCACTAACTTTCTCCAGACTGTGAGCAAGTCGCTTACTCTTCATAAACATGAATCTTCTTGTCAGTAGAATTAGAATAAAGCCTCCTGGCCTGAGGACCGCACTGAATTCCTCAACAAAGCTACAACACACTGGGGACTGCAGCAGGGTTGGGGGAGCAAGGGCTCCTGGGAGGACAGTCTGCAGCACAGCAGACGTCCTGTGACAATGGACAGTGGCCACAAGGTCAGCCAGAGGAAGCTGGGCTGGTGAATTTGGCAATCAAGGTGTCATTGCATCAGCCATGGCTAAGTTATAAAGTCAAGCTTATTTGTTGTGCTCAGCAACTGCTAACAGGCTTACCTTTTTGTCTTCTTTAGTCTTTCGAACATTTCGGTGGGGACCAAAAATGTTTTGCATTCCAAACGCTTTCCTGGACCAGTCCCTCTTCTGGGAACCCAGTGGGGGTTGTGCAAAGCTGCCCTCCACTCTGTACCGGTCCGCCGGGATCTTGTTCATAGGAGGGGGCAGCGTGCCACAGTTGACACTGGACCACCCATCGGTGGAATCTGTGTACGACTCTTGGTCACTGGCATGACCACACTGCCACTCCTGGAGCACATGGACTGGGAGCCACCGCTGGTTGAAACCTCCGCCAACACCCGCAGCAGCCCTCTTGGAAGGAGGGACCGAGCTCCGCAAGGAGGCTGGGGGGACCTCCACGTGAGAGGCTGGTCCTAAGTGCTTGTTTGAGTCCCAGAATCTGTCAGTCTGGGGACTGACCTCAAGTGGGGAGCTCCCCTCAGGGTCATGGCAGATGGCCCCATTCCAAGGGGCACTCCAGGGCTGGGAGGCCCTCCCACCGGCGCCCTCCCACACAGTGCTACCACCAGGGCCATGCCTGCTGGAGCTCCCACCCAGGTCAACCACCAGCACCCGATTGCTCTTCTCCTCCTGGTTGAAGTTCCCGATGCCACTGTCACTGTTGCTGCTGGTGCTGTTGTTCTGCTGGGCATCAGCGTCCCCATCCAGAAAGGCACGGGCCCGCACACCTTCAATCAGCTCACCCATGTCTCGGTAGAGGACGCAGATGAACTGCAGGACAGGGAGGGAGGATGCAGGGAACTCCAAACAGCCATTGGTGTCAGGGTCGGCCGTGCACTCAAACCCAAACCGCCGAGCAATGCCTTGGTGGATCTTGTGGTGAAATAAGTCTGGGTCCACCATAAACACATGGCAGGACGTCCGCAGGGCACCTTCCTCCTCCTGGGCCAGGCTCCCATCATCGCTGGTCTGCATGGTCACCAGCCCAAAAAACCGCCTGTCGTCCGGGCACACAGCACTGAAGGCCAGCTTCTCGGCCGGGTACTCGGCCACCACCCCAGCCTTGTCGGCACACAGCTGCACACGGTCCTGCACGATCTTCATGGTCACCAGGGAATGGATCTTCTGCTCTGCCCGCAGGCGCCGCATGCAGCCACGGATGGCCTGCAGACTGTCGGACTCCAGGCTGGAGCGTGTGGAAGGAAGTTCTATAGAACCTAAGTAGCCCACCACCATGGCCACGTTTAAAATACTGGCATCTAACCCAAAATCGTCATGATTTTCTAGTCCAACACTGAAAACGGAATCATCATGAATAACTTGGGATACTTCCTCCTTAGAAAGCAGGTGGGGATTTGGGTTATTTACACTTTCAAGTCCAACATCACATCGACTGGCAGCCGACTCCGAAAGGGATCTCTGTTTCAATTTCAAGGGCTCTGAGCTGCCCTTGCAAAGGCTTGGGTTTTCAAAAATCATACTGAAAATTCCCCCAGACTGCATTTCCTCCACGACTCTCTCTGCTCGGTTTATACCCAACGCCTTAGAATCGAGTTTGGGCTTCAGCCAGCCCTTGCCTTCATAGAGCGCGCCCTCCTCGTCACTGGAGGACTCCGGGTGGCCGGCGCCTTCGCCCACCACCATGTGCAGGACGCCGGAGCACCTGCCGATCAACTTCACCACGTCCTCGTGCGACGCTTTTCTCACGTTAATGTCATTGACAGCCAGGATCTGGTCTCCAGCACGCAGGCCCACCAGGTCGGCGGGGCTCCCTCGCAGGACGCCGCTGAGCGCGCAGGGCGCCTGGCCCGACAGCGAGAAGCCGTAGCCTGCGCGGCCCCGCGCCAGCTCCACGCCGCGCACGCGCGGGGCCCGCCCCTCGCCGGCCCGCTGCATCCCCAGGCGCTGCCCGCGCCGGGCGCATGATCCAGCCCGATTGTGTCTTGAAATGACGCCCTAAAGGAGCAAAGAGAAGACCATTACTAAGGACTCCGTGTTTCTCGGCTCTCGTGATAGAAGCCAGCCCCGGGGAGTCCCGGGTTCCCCAGGATGGCCAGGCGCAGGGGACACCGGGTTTGCTGTGGCCGGCGGCCCAGGGAGGGCGCCCGCTCCTGCAGGGAGAGCCCCTTCCTGCCCGAGCTGGGGGCTACACGGAGCGTGGGAGACGCAGACAAGGGCAGCCAGGTGCCATGCGCAGGGCAGGAGAGTCTGAGCTGGACAGCAAGGCCTGCTCCTCTGCCCGGCACATGCTCAAACTCCAGATTCCTGCTGCTGTAGACCCCCAGCGCCACCCCTTCTTGGGTCACAGATCCCCTCTACAAAATGGTTTCTGTCAGAACAAGGGGTCACCTTATATTCACAGACGTCTCACGTCCCTCTACAATGAATTTATTTTGCACCAAGTACCATGTGTGGAAAATGGATTAGTCTGAAACAATCTCAACCAATACTGCGGAGGTCACTGAGTAGAAGAGACAGAACAACCAAAAAAAGCAAAGAAATGCAACATTTAATATTACATTATTACATAAGTATGACTTCAAAATTAAAAATATTGGCTGGCATTGAAAACAAAGCTGCTGGCGTGCCCAAGACCACTGCCAGGCCAGTGATTGCAGGGACTCCCAGGGCTCAGCACAGCTCAGACCAGGGCAGCTGCGGGGAGGATGGACACAGACAGCAAAGGGAAAGGCTCAGAGGCAGTGCAGAGGGAACTAGGCTCCAGCTTCTGGAGCACTGTCCCAGTGAAGAGCAGTCCCCAGGGAAGCTGCTTGGACATTAGGCACAGGTGGCACGGACACTCTGCCTGGCACATGCGGAAACTCCAGACCCACAGGCGGCCAGCAGGGGCTCCTGTAACCTGCTGCCCGCAAAGACAGCCGGGCACAGAAGCCGACCCACCAGTGGGGCAGTGGGCACCTCCCCACACCCCAGGCCGGGACAGCAGCAGGGCCAGCTGTACACACAGGTCCCCTCAGCACAGTGTGGGCCTGCCACACGTCTCCTCCACACCGGACCCTTTTCAGCAACGCAGTGCGTGATTATGTTGTGAAGGCCCAAAATATAAAAGAGAGTATGTTTCTTTAAAGAGCATAAATTTGGGCTCGGCGCCTGTGACTCAACAGGCTAAGGCGCCAGCCACGTACACCTGAGCTGGCAGGTTCGAATCCAGCCCGGGCCCACCAAACGACGGCTGCAACCAAAAAATGGCCAGGCAGGCACCTGTAGTCCCAGCTACTTGAGAGGCAGAGGCAAGAGACTCGCTTGACTCCAGGAATTGGAGGTTGCTATGAGCTGTGATGCCACAGCACTCTATCCAGGGTGACAGCTTGAGGCTCTGTCTCAAAACAAACAAACAGAGCATAAATTTGTTAAGGAATTGTTTTAAAGTTGTTAGAAGAGATTCCTATGTCTTGGGACAGTTTTCAATGACACAATCATACACAAATTCAAAATAATTTACACACACAAAAATAACAGACTTTCTAAACAAATAGAAAGTCTATCATTGTATTAGGTGACTCCAAAAGTGGAATCACTCCATCATAACATTGACATAGAGGAAGCATATTTAAATAAAAATGTTTCATATGTAAGAGTGAAAAATGGACAGTTTACTTATAAATTAACTATATTATTCACTGAGTGGACTATATTAATAATTTCAATATTAGGACTGGGTGTTGAACTATTTAATAGTCATCATTAAAAATGTATACACTGGCGAGCGTGGAGGCTCACGCCTGTAACACCAGCACTCAGAGAGGCTGAGGCGGGTGCATCCCTTGAGCTTAGGAGTTCGAGACCAGCCTGAGCAAGAACGATACCCCATCTCTACAAAAAACAGAAAAACTAGCTGGGCATTGTGGTGGGGGCCTGAGGTCCCAACTACTTGGGAGGCTGAGGCAAGAGGACCTCTTGAGTTCAAGAGTTTGAAGTTGCTGTGAGCTATGATGCCAAGCACTCTACTCAGGGTGACAGAGTAAGACTCTGTCTTATAAATAAAAAAGTATACATCAAAGTTACCCAAGAAATATGTTTTGGGATCTTCTTACAGGATATGATGGGCAAGCTGTCAACCCTCCACATACCTATGTCCTAATCGCCAAACCTGTGGATGTCACCTCCCAGGGCCCAAGAGGTCACCATGGCAGAGGTGGGGAGACTTCCAGCAGGCCCCTGAAATGCACAGGGTCAAGTCCGGGGAGACAAAGGCCTCTAGGCCCAGGCCCCAGGTCAGTGCACAGTAAAGGAAACAGATCCTCCCCAGAAGGCCCCTGGAGGGGCCCAGCCCTGCCAACAGCTGGGCCTCAGCCCGGTCAGGCTCATCTTGGACATGAGAACTCCCAGACTGCAGGGGAATGAATCTGAATTGTTTTGGGCCACTCAGCTTGTGGGAACTTGTTTCATCAGCCACAGAGAACAAGTACTTTACTCGGGATGAAGGAAAAGGGTGTCCAGGCAAGGACGACACTTGCACGGAACAGCCTCTGGCTCCAGGTAGCTCATTTGCTCAGCTCCCACGGAGCCATTGCGCTGTGTGGCTAAACACTGACCGGCTGACCAGCTGACCGGCAGCCATCTGAGAGGTCCCCAGTGCCTCCAGTAGACCCTCACTGCTGTGCTCCTCTGCTTCTAAAAATTCAATTGTTTCCAATTCATAAAAATACCTATAGTCACATTTTATAAGTTCAGGCTATAGTTTAATTTTTTTCTTTAACCATATCAACTAATAGTAAAACTAGAACAGGCAGTGAGATCCAAAAGAGGCCGTGGGGGGCTGGACCCCAATACCAACCTGCACTCCTGCCATCCGGACTGCTGGGGACATGCGGGTCCCAGGCCCCCTCCACCTCCCAGGGACTTGGCCTCTGTAGATCGCTACACTGCAGCCCTGCCTTCTTCAGTAGTCACCAGCCCAGTGCTTAGGACCTGAAGTGTTTCAGACTTGGGTTTTTTTTTCTAATTTTGGAACATCTGCGTATTCATAATGATGTGTCTTGGGAACAGGACCCGGATGCAAGCATGAATTCATTTATGTTTCATAGATGCCTAATACACATAGCCTGAAGTTAATTTTATACAGTATTAAATAGTTTGGTACATGAAACACATTTTGTGTACAGTAAACCATCAGAAAGCTACCTTCTCGGCCACCCGCATGGCACCCTGTCGCTGCCCCAAAGGCCTGGCATTTGGAGCATCTGGAATGCGGGCTGCGGAATCCACACTGTCTCCTATCTCTTAGCCATGGTTCAAAACTAGCCACGACCCAAGAAACAGATCCCGCTGCTCAACACTTTCCTACTCCTTTCCAAGTTTAAATCTGGTATAAAATCTGATGACTTCTTCCACTCCCACCAAATGGACGCCTACCCCGTGCCTGCAGGGTCCCAGACCTGGGGACACAGGGAAGGGCAAGGCTCAGTGTGGGGGAGAAGCCGAGCCCTGCAGCAGACAGTGTCACCCACGCCAAGAGGAACAGGAACGGTCAGGAACAAGGACAAACTAGTCACACTCTCACGGCCAAGAGTGGCGTTCTCCAGGCTCCATGTGGCCGCTCAGGACCTGACACCAGTAAGGGTGTGTGCCGTCCCTGAAAGCCCTCTCTGAGGTCAGTGCTGTCCCATCACCCCCCACTGCGGACGAAGGAAGAGAAGAGAGGCACAGAGACGTCAAGTGACTTGTCTTCCGTCACACAGCTAATGTAACAGCAGAGGGGGTCTGAATGCCTCCATTCTTGGCCACGGGCAGCCTGCCCCTTCTGCGTCGGACTTAGCCACTAGCAGACCC
Source organism: Arctocebus calabarensis (assembly GCA_963573935.1). NCBI lineage: Eukaryota > Metazoa > Chordata > Mammalia > Primates > Lorisidae > Arctocebus > Arctocebus calabarensis. The sequence continues at coordinate 19,657 of CAUYON010045906.1, forward strand.
TGCCCGCCCTTACCCTGCATCCTCCTTAGACATCAGGTCCAGAAGCCTCCTCCTGCCCAGCCCCAGCTCCCCCACACCCTGGAGACCTGCCCCCACCCCACTCAGGCACATCCTTGCAGAGATGCACAGCCCTCCCCATGTCCTGCCACCCAGTAAGACCCTGCTGAGTCTGCACTCTCCCTTCCGGTCCCTAGCCCGATTGACCTGGCCCTGCCCTTCCCAACATGACAGTACACACCACAGGGGTGAGACGGCAGGTTCCCAAGTCCCCGACCACTCCCAGCCACTTCTCTGGACCAGCCATCAGCCTTCTCCACCTTTCATCCCACTAGGGGCAACACCTGCCGGAACAGCCCTTGTCCAGACCTCTGGGTCTCAGCTTCTTTACCCACAGCTCCCGCTGGTGGACGCTTTGTCTGCCAGTCAGAGGCGTCATCATGCACCTACAGTGGGGGCACCGCAGGGGATGGGAGGGGCCCCAACCCACCCATCAGCAGGGCAGACAACTCTTCAGCCAGCTCAAGACCTTTTTTTTAGTTTTTTTTTTTTTTTTTTTGCAGTTTTTTTTTTTGGCCAGGGCTGGGTTTGAACCTGCCACCTCCGGCAAATGGCGCTGGCACCCTACTGCTTGAGCCACAGTCGCCGCCCGCCAGCTCAAGACCTTTAAAAGCACCAGACAGGTGCCTAGTACGTGCAACCCTTGCTGCACTCACAGCCACCCCAATATTGGACCACCTGGCCCTGCGACAGTGCAGTAGGGGGCACAATGGCAAGAAAGCAGGGGGTGCTGCATGCAGCCCCTGCCATTCTCTGCCCAGCTGGGCTAGAGCACAAACCCACCCGGGAGGGAGGACAGCCCTGCTCTCTCAAAATGACTTTTTGGAATTTTGGAAATAAAGAGGACTTTATAAAAGACCTTCTCATCAGATATTAGACTCTGAGTGTAGAGTTTAACAGCCCCTCCACTTAAGAGTTCTACTCATACAAAGATGGTCTGTTGGCGCCATCCCACAGTCCCGAGCGCCCTCCCTAGGCCGGGCACGGTGCACCACCTCTAACCCCTGAGAGGGACACTGGGACTGCAGGCCACAGGCTAGAGGCCAGCCCTGCCACGTGTGTGACCTTGGCCAAGTTTCCTCACGTGGGCTCAGAGGAAACCCAGGACCCATTCCCTGAAGCTGTGAGGAGTAAACGGGACAACAGGCCAGGCACGGCACAGGGCAGGCACGCCGCACACTGGAGCTGTTGCTGCCATCACTGCTCACACACGACCCGTGCCTCTGAGCCGCAGGGCCTGTGTGACGGCGGAGGAACCAAAGCAACCACCTGAGGGCCAGGAGGTGGCCATACGCCCATGGCCCTCACCTGCACCCTCTCTTCTGGGACCTTCTCCATGAACCACCCACTCCACAGGAGCCTCCGTTGTAGGCCCCAGTTGTGAGCCCATGGAGAGGTGTGACCCTGGGAGGGAGGACGGACGCCCCACAAGGTCCACACAGTGAGTGAAGGGAGAGAGGCTGGCCGAAAGGCTCTTCACTTTCTCTAGGGCTCCCAACTTAAATTATTTCCGCCCATATTCTCTAAATGTTATGAAAAGAATAAACATTATTTTTGTAATAAGGAAAACACGTTAACATAGGAGGGCTGAGGAGTTTTTACACATGGGCCACCATCATCGTGAATAAAACACCTACTTTCCGCTTTGCAGGAGTCAGGGTGGCCTCCCTCCAGGTGAGCCAGTCCGCGGGTACCACACACCCGCTGCTCCGTACTGAGGCACGTCTCCTCCCTCACTCTCCTCTACACGTCATCATCACCACAGCCCCCTGCCACCCACTGTCCTCTGAGGGTTCCAAGCCTCCCCCCCCCACCACAACCAACAGGCTTGTGACAGCAAGTGAAGACTGGAGGTAACTGAAGGTCAGGCTGTGCCTCGCAGCCCCTCTGCAGCCCTCACTCCTCAGCCTTCAGGAGCCCAGGTAGAGGAAGGCTCATCCCAAAGGGACTCCTGACAGAGGGAACACCAGTGAGATTCACAGGAGGCCCACGATGTTTTCAAGAAAACCGTACCAGCAAAAACACTGCCAGCTTGAACTAAAAGATCAGAGGCCGTACAAAATGCAAAGCGGGCACTGTACTCCAAAATCCCATCAGCGGGAAGCAGGCTGAAAACATGGCCCATCTGCAAACAGGTGCCGGGGACACCTCGGGACGGGTGCACAGGCACCTCAAGAGCTGTTGCTCCCAAATCTTGAGGCTTAATCAAGGAAGTGTTTGCCAGGCCAGATTTCAGAACCACCGCACCTGTCACTGCTCCAGGGACAGGAAGTCTGCTCGCAGTGGTTCTTCCGAATGTTCCACGGCTGTGTCCTGGGGCTGCAGGGTGGGCTGATCATTTGTCTCTTTCTGTTTCATATCAAGACAGATGTCTCCAGGAGTTGTACGCAGGGACTGTAACCAGCACCTCACCCAGAGCTGGAGCCCACACACTGGATGAGTGTGAGACCCTGGGCTGGTGCCGACGGGGAAGACCTGGGGGACGTGAATCACGGGGACCAGTGGTGGCCATAACGAGCACCCCCAAGAGCGCCCCACAACACCATCTTGGGTCACCCAGCCCTTGGACATCCCTCCCCTGGGGGCAGGCTGGACTAGAGACTTGCTTCCAACACACAATATGGCAAAAGTGATGAGCTGTCACTTGCAAGATTAGTTCACAAAGCCCACGGCCTGTGTCTTGCTCGGCCTCTCCCTCACTTGCTCTGAGATAAGTAGGCTGCCCCCAGCCCTCGCCCACGCAGCAAGAACCGGATGTCTCTGGCCCACAGCCGGCAGGGACGTGCAGTCAGCCAGCAGCAGTGTCAGTGACCTTGCAGGTGGATCTGTGGAGGCCACCGACCACCACAGCATGAGTGTGGAAGCGAATCTTCACCCTCGACAGGCCTGGCCAGTGCCAGGATCATAGCTCACGGGAAGCCCTAAGCCAGGGGACCCGACCCAGCCTCACCAGGACTCCTGGCCACAGGGGCCCAGGCGGCAGTGCCCGCCACTGTAAGTCTGTGCAGCGACTAACCAGCGCAGTCTATTGGCAATGCACTAGTATTTTAAAAAATGTTCCCTAAAATCAAATCTGTGCTGAGGACATTAAGGAAGTCCTGATGCACACACCAGAGATAAACTGACAACAGAATGGAAAAATCTGGCCAAAACCACCACCTACAGATCATCGCCTCACAAGCTGAGCACAGTCATCTCACTTTTCAAATGAAGAAAGTGGGGCACAGGCACTTGGGCTCCCGACACAGCCCAGCGACCGCCCTGGCAGTAAACGCTTCCCTTCACAAACAGTGCTTATCAGTTCTCAGGGTCTGTCTAAATTCCACGGCAGCTGCTGCTCTCAAGTTCAAACACAAACAGCCTAAGTTTTAGGAAGCAGGTCAGTAGCCACCACAATTATTATATTATATTATGCAGCAGAGTTGGAATAACTCATTAGGCTAAACTAAAGAGGGCTGTACGCGCTTTCCAGGGCAAAGTGCTGTCAGCATGCAGAGCTAGTCAGGGCGCTTTTAAAATGTAAATTCTTGTGGTTTTAACATGTCAGGCCCCCCAAATAAGGGGCCAAGCAAGGAGCCCATATGTGAGATGCCCCAGCTCTGGCTGGGAGCAAGGCCCCCTCCCGCCTCTGAGAGCGTCGACTCTGCTAAGCAGCACAGCGTGATGAGGGATGAGAAGAGAATTTACTGGCAAAGTACAACAGTCCTTAGAATTAGGAGGGGCGGCAAATACCAGTAATTAGAAGGCGGAAACAAGGGACATAAAGAAGAAATTAAAGACAGGCCACTTCAAAAATGCTTCATGTCTTTGACACATGAGAAAATGAATATACAAGGGGAATGGGGGAGAGGGGAGGAAGGAGAGATGGGGTCACGGGTATGGCCACCTTTTGGGGGCAGGACACAATTTTTAGAGGGACATTACCTAACACATGCAATCAGTGTAACCTAATTCTTTGTACCCTCGATGAATCCCAAACAATAAAAAAAGGTAAGAAAAAATGAATACACACTACTATTACAGCCAGCAATAGTAAAAGGAAATGGAATATGGAAAACAAAATAAAGGCGCTAACCTCATACTTAATCACATATAAAACACACAAGCTTCTCCAGCTCCTTTTAAGAGCACCTATCAGGAGGGTGAGGGGCCCAGGCCTCAAGAAGACGAGTCAGCTCAGATCTTCCTCCCTTCTCCCTCCTGTGGGACAAGGCCAGGCGGCAGGACAAGAGGGGCTGCACCCCAGGACAGGAGACCTGGCAGCATCTTCCGTGCCCAGAGCCCACAGAGCCAAGGGCTCCCAGGGACCCAGGTAGCTCCAGGTCGCTCCTGACGCCCCAACCCCAGGCCTCCCAACAGCATCTGCAACCAGACGCTTTTCCTTTGTATTAATCCACGGGAAGAAAGTCCAGATTTAGCAGGAAAGATAGTACTTTAAATTACAAAGATTTGTTTTGCTGGTTCAAAAACATGAATAGATTACAATCTCTGATTGATTCTAGTCTTTTATAATGTAAAATTACATCACACAAAACCCACCGGCTGACCAGCTGAGAGAACAGATGTGAACGCACTCCCCAGTCTAGGAGGCAAGAATCGTAGACCACAGTGATCATAAGGTAGGAAAGGCCCGAAATGTCCAATTTCACACTCACGGGGCCACACTGCACCGAGGACGAACAGACACCTCATGGTGTGGAAAGACGAAGGTCGCACGGGCCGGCCTGCGGCTTCCACCTGCTGCCCCTGTGTGCCGTCCCTGCCTGAGCCAGTGCTCTCTGATGTCCGCTGCATCTCCCACGTGTTCCCCTGCTGACACGGGAGCCCCTACACATGAAGGAATCCAGGCCGGCCTGAGACCGACAGACAGACAGAGCCGCTGGCACCGCAGCCCAGCACCCAGCCCCTGTGCCCCAGGTCATCGGGCCACCGCTCTCCCTGTGTGGGGGCCCCTCCTCCTGCTGGACCCCCCACCCTGCCCTCACCTTGCTCTGCAAACGCCCACTAGTAGTTTCCATCCCTCGCCTCTGACAGTGCTGCACCCCACGGGGTCCAGTCTCCCCACAGCCCACCTCTCAAGGCCTCCCTCACCGGCCCCCTCAGTCACCCTCAGCCTCGGGACCTAGGCAGTCAGGACCCACCCAGGGTTTCTGCAGCAGCGCCAAGCAGACAATTAAGAACAGGCCACCAGTGCCGCCCCCAGGGACGCAGTCAGGCCAGTGCACAGCAGGCCAGGGTGGGGGCACACAGGAGGTGGACTGGCGAAGGGAGCCCTGGGCTCGCCCGGCCGCAGCTCAGCTCACATCCCACATCCTCCCTGGGCCCCACCCAGCTCTGCGCGTTCTGCCGCTGTCCACTCTTGGTATGGGGGTGTCTTCTGTGGCCTTCTAGGCCTTTCAAATGCGGTGCTCCACCCAGACCATAGCCAGACAGAGCTCGAGGGTCCACGCTCAGCCCTGGGCGCCAACCTGACCCCCCAGCCTGCCCTGGACAGCCCAGTGACTGCTGATTGCCTGTCCGGGGGCCAGGGAGCAGGGAGCCCCCACCCCCAGAAGGTGCAGCTGTGAAGGGACTCTCATTCCAGAACCCCAGGAATACCTGGGGCAGGTCAGCTCCGCTTTCACTCCCTTCTTCCACTTTCCTTTTTATCTCTACTTGGTATTTGCTTCTGTTTGTGGGTTTTAAACCCATACAACGTGAGGCTGTGACCAGTTGCCACAGGTAGGAAACCAAAGTACAGGATGCCAGTTAAATCCGAACCTCAGGTAAACAACAGAGGTTTAGCGTAAGTGTGTCCCCCATGGTGCAGGTAGCATTTTACCGACCAGCCCAATCACGGAGGCTGCGGCCACGGCTACTCCTGGCTGCACGCCAATGCCCCCCACAGCCTCCGCACTGGCACCTCAGGGGTCTCCAGCTCCCCTGCCTGGAAATGCCACCTCCATGCTCCCAACCCCTACATCACAGGGGTCGGCAAAGTCTGAAGCCCTGCCTCTGTCCACCCCAGCCCGAAACACGCAGAAAGGCTGAAGTGCACTTTTTCTCATTCACACAAGGTCTTATCTCAGGCCTCCTGTGTGAGCTTCTCCCACTCGCCTACACTTGGTCATCCCCAGCCCTCAAGTGTCACATCACTATTTCATGTCCTCACTGAGGCCAAAGGGACCCTTTACTCCCCCCGCCTGACTCACTCTCCCAAAGACAATGATCTCTGCAAACTACAAAGTCCTGCTCACAGGGCAGCCAGGACAGAGCAAGAGAGGGTGGTGGCCAGAGCAGGGTCCTCAGCATACACGGGCAGGAAGCCCCATCCCTGTCATGACCCCAGGGTCATCTCCCCACCCTCAGATCTCCATACGGTGCGGTGGGATGAACACTAGCCACAAGGCATCCACCATCTGTGAATGTCTTTGTTTCAAAAATGGGTCTTTAGGGTGGCACCTGTGGCTCAGTGAGTAGGGCGCCAGCCCAATATACCAAGGGTGGCAGGTTCAAGCCTGGCCCCTGGCCAAACTGCAACAAAAAAATAGCCGGGCGTTGTGATGGGCACCTGTAGTCCCAGCTACTCGGGAGGCTGAGGCAGGAGAATCACCCCCTAGTCCAAGAGCTGGAGGTTGCTGTGAGCTGTGACGGCACAGCACTCTACCAAGGGTAACAGAGTGAGACTCTGCCTCTAAAAAAAAAACAGGTCTCAGGTGGGATTCAGTTAAAAGACTTTGAGATGAGGCAGTGATGCTGGACCACCCCGGAGGGCCCTAAATGCCATCACAACTGTCCTTAAAGGAGGGAGGCAGAAGGGAGGCGGGACGCAGAAATTGCCACGCAGACAGAGGCAGGGCTCTCCCTGGAGCCTCCGGAGATAGCACGGCCCTGACGGCCCCTTGGGCCAGTTGGGTCTCCAGGGCTGTGAGGACACATAGCTGCTGGTGCTCTGCTGTAGTAGCCCCCAGGAACTGACTCCAGGTGGGCCCAGGGACTCTCCTCCCTGCCCACCCCACCGTGAGTTTGGCCACAGGACCTGCCTTTTGCGTGGCTGGTATGGTCTGGGACCCTGCCCAAAGCGCCTCCTGGGAAAATACACTGTGGGCTGCAGCTCCAGGAACCCCAGTGCCTGTGGAGGGGGCTGGGACCCCAAGAGGTGCACGTCTGCCTTACCAGAGCTCCCACACCCAGCCCTGCTGAGAGCTCACAGCAACCTTATTCTTTAATTAATTCCTTAGATAATAGGTCACAGTTCTAATGGCTATTCAAATATACGATTATGCATCTATGTATTTTAAATTTTACAGTTTTAATTTCTAATAAAGCAAACATCAATAGATAAAGCCCACTTAAAAAACAAAAAAAAAGGAAAAGAATTAGGCAAACCTTACTAAATGCAAAATACAAATGTTTTCATACAATAACTATTAGAAAATGCCATGAAGGCTATGTTAAACAGTTTGATGAAAACATTTCAGATTGTATATGAAACCAGCACATTGTACTCCTTGATTGCACTAATATACACAGTTATGATTTAATAAAAAAAAAAAAAAAAAGAATTCTTAAACAGAAACAGCACAGGAAAGTCAGTGCACACTGTCAGAACAGATGGTGGGGGCCGGTGAAGGACAGGATACGGTGTGACAAAGCAGGAATGGACCTAATGCCTGGTGCCCCTGGGCCAGGCCTCTGCAAAAATCAGAGACCAACCTGCTGTCCCCATCTGTAAGGTGTCCATGTCAGGGGAAGGCAGGACGCCCAGGCTCTGCTGCCACAACACCAGTCAGGTAGGTTAACCTATCTGGGAAGTGCGTCTACTTCAGGCTAACACTTAGATCTGACAGTCAAGTCCCGTAAGGGGAAGAGTTTTCTTTTAGCTGGAGCAGCTCCGTCCCTGACCATCTGACTCCCCAAGTGAGAAACAAGCAAACTGCAAAAGCCCATGGCCTGACTGGTAGTCACAGTGCCAGCTGCCAAACCAACTCCAGCAGGCACAAAACACAGCAACCAGCGCTGGAAGGTGCCAGAGAGCTACAGAGAGCAGGCAGGCACTGGAGGGCAGAGGTAGCAAGCCATACCCTTTCAGCCTGAAGAGCTAGAACAGAGCTTGGGGATGGCAGGTGGCAGGACAGTGAGAGGGACATCTCAGAAAGGAGGTAACTGGGGAGGGAGAAGCCTCGAATTCTGTTCGTAAACTCTGCCCAGGGCCCTCAACTGGGCACAGGGAGACTCCGAGGAGTCCAGGAGAAGGGGGTAGCTGGAGGTCCATGGCCCTGAGGACAGGATGCTACAGAGATTTTAGTCTGAATACAAATTACCTTTCAGAACAAAAATCAATGCTCTTCAGAATCACAACAGCAATCATCCATGATGTCTGGTACACAATCAAACATCATCAAAGAAACAGGAAGAAGTGACTCATAGGCAAAAGAAGCTGACAGCGGGCGGCGCCTGTGGCTCAAGGAGTAGGAGACAGGCCCTATACACTGGGGGTGGCGGGGGCAAGCTGACCCTGGCCGAAACTGAAAAAAAAAAGAAGACGCTGATAGAAATCGATCCTGGGAGACCCAGGTGTTGAAATCAGAAGCTAAGAATTTTAAAGCAGCTAATATGAGTGTTCAAAGATGTAATGAACAGGCTCAGTACCTATAGCTCAGCGGCGAGGGTGTCAGCCATATACACCAGAGCTGGCAGGTTCAAACCCAGTCCAGGCCCGCCAAACAACAATGACAACTAACCAAGAAATAGCTGGACACTGAGGCGGGCGTCTGTAGCCCCAGATACTTGGGAGGCTGAGGCAAGAGAATCGCTTAAGCCCAAGAGTTTGAGGTTGCTGTGAGCTATGACGCCACTGCACTCTACCCAGGGTGACACTTGAGACTCTGTCTCAAAAAATAAAAAATAAAAAAAGATGTAATGGACAATATGATCACAATAACAGATAACATATCTCGGTAAAGAAATGAAAACCATAAAAAAGTGGAAATTCTAGGCTTGGAACCTGTAGCTCAGCGGTTAGGGCACCAGCCACATACACCAGAGCTGGTGGGTTCAAACTCAGACTGGGTCTGTCAAACAGCAATGACAATTACAACAAAAAAATAGCTGGGAGTTGTAGTGGGCACCTATAGTCCCGGCTACGTAGGAGGCTGAGGCAAGAGAATTGCTTAAGCCCAAGAGTTAGAGGTTGCTGTGAGCTGTGACGCCACAGCACTCTACCCAGGGGGGACAAACTTGGTCTCAAAAAAAAAGGTGGAAATTCTAGAAATAAAAACTACTGTAACTGAAATTTTAAAATATACTTAATAAACTTAATAGCAGACTATAAATGGTGAAAAATTTATATCTCCAAGGTGTTCAACAAATGTTGAGCAGAATAAATACAAAAAAAACCCCTTCTACCCACATCACAGTCAAACAGCTGAAAGCCAAAAATAAGAGTTTGAAAGCGCATCACCCCCCCACATCCCACACGGGAGCAACACAGCTACAATGGCTAACTTGTTAAAGCCAGCAAGGGCCAGAAGATACCGGAACAATACAGTCAGAGGGCTGGAGAAAAGGGACTGTCACCAGGCAAAGTGCAGCATTCCTCACAGTCACTGCTCACCACAGCCTCGGACTCTCGGGCTCAGGCAATCCTCCTGCCTCAGCCTCCTGATGTGCTGGCCGTATAGGTATGAGCCATCACACCTGCCCCAAGAGTCTATATCCAGCAAAACTATACCTTAAAATTCAAGGCAAAATAAAAACATTTCAGATTAATAAAAATTGGGAGGCTGTGTCATTAACAGGAAAGAAAGGCTGAAGAAAGTTTTTCAAGCTGAGAAATGATACAAGAAACTCAAATTTCCAGGAAGGAATGAAGCACACTGGAAATGACAGACAGGGCTCAGTGCCTGTGACTCAACGGACTAAGGCGCCAGCCACCTACACCTGAGCTGGTGGGTTCGAATCCAGCCCGGTCCCAACAAACAACAATGACAGCTGCAACCTAAAAATGGCCAGGCGTTGTGGTGGGCACCTGTAGTCCCAGCTACACTTGGGAGGTGGAAGCAGGAGACTCGAATGAAGACTTGAGCCCAGGAATTGGAGGTTGCTGTGAGCTGTGATGCCACAGCACTTTATCCAGGGTGACACTTGAGGCTCTGTCTCAAAAAAAAAAAAAAAAAGGAAAGAAAAGGAAATGACAGACAGCAGGTAAACACCGAAAATACTGTTTTTCTTAATTTAGTTAAAATATATAGGAATCTTTAAACCAAAAAATAAAAAATGTACTGTTACGTGACTTGTAACATATGTAGATGTAACATATATGACAACTTGGCACAAAGCAAGAATAAATAAAACTTACTATTGTAAATTCTTATATTTCATGCAATGTTACAAAATCAACTCTAAATAGACTGTGATAAAGAACATATATCAGATAACTAAAAGCACAAAGAGGAAAAAGTATGGGTGGTGACTGTGGCTCAGTGAGTAGGGCGCCAGCCCCATATACCAAGGATGGCAAGTTCAAACCCAGCTCCTGCCCAACTGCAACAACAAAAAACAATAGCCAGGCATTGTGGTGGGCACCTGTAGTCCCAGCTACTTGGGAGGCTGAGGCAATAGAATCGCCAAAGCCCAAGAGCTAGAGGTTGCTGTGAGCTGTGACACCACAGCACTCTACCAAGGGCGACAAAGTGAGATTCTATCTCTTAAAAAAAAAAAACCTAACAGAATTCAGAAAGAACATGAAAAAATCTGTGTTATATGTCACACACATGCATACTTCCTATACACACTAATTGTTTTGAATATATACATTCAATTAACCCAAACAAGACAGGAAAGAAAAAACAAGTACAGCAACGAAAAAGAACAAACAGAAAAAAAAGTGGTAAACGTAAATCAGCCATATTAATATTCACATTAAATATAAATAAAGGGCTAAGCAATAAAAGGGGAGGCTGAAGAGTGTGGATCCCAGAGCAGTTCCAGCCGACTGTGAGCTACACAGGCCTCCGTGGGGTCTTCTGTTACTGTGTATACATCCCAATTCTCCACAGGGAGCAACTTTTTAACAATCAAATCTGAGGGGCGGTGCCTGTGGCTCAAAGGAATAGAGCGCCGGCCCCATATGCCGCAGGTGGCGGGTTCAAGCCCAGCCCTGGCTAGAAACTGCAAAAAAAAAAAAAAATCAAATCTGAGAACATTCCAAATGTTATCTATTTTCTGCCATTCGAACTGCTTTGGAAGAAGTTGTTTATTGGTGGTTTATTAGCTAATAAAAAGGACTTTAATTTGCAGGCTAAACACTAAAAAAATGTAAATGGCCAAAACATTCACATTAAAAAGCAAAAATTGGGGAGGGGGGAGGTTAGGGTGGAGGGAGGGTAATGGGTGGGTCCACACCTATGGTGCATCTTAGAAGGGTACAGGCAAAGCTTACTAAATGCAGAATACAAATGTCTTCATACAATAACTAGAAAAATGCCATGAAGGGTATGTTAAACAGTTTGATGAAAGCATTTTGGATTATATGTGAAA